>PVLD010010431.1:0-70839 GCA_004027595.1 Dinomys branickii | reverse complement strand
TACAGTCTACATAGTACTTTGAACACACACACACACACACACACACACACACACACATGCACACTGAAGAATTAGTAACAATGGGACTGGGATGAAGGAACTGGGGTATGAGGCTACCTGGGTTTGCGTCCTAGCCTCTTATTAGCTCTGTGACCATGGATGAGTCAACTCTCTGCTTTCAGCCTTGTTTATTTAAATGTACAATGGGGATGCTCACATTCCCACTTGGTGGAAATGTTGTGAAATTTTTAAGAGAGAGGTGTCTGGCACGTGACTAGATATTTAGTCATAATCATCGCTCACCATTTGTGGATAACATGCTCACCTTTTTGTTACCTTTAATTTATTTGTTTTACATCCCCCCTTGGATTCAGAACCTGTAATTTTACTTTTAATTAATTAGCTTAACATTTGCAGTTTAAGCATCCACTTAAACCAAGTGCTCAAGATAGATTAGTGAAGGGTATCTGAGCATTGTATACTTTACATAATCTTATTGAATTAAAGTAAATAATTATCAGTTGATAGAAGTATGTAATGCCTTAGGGGCTGGTCATTTTTCTCTCTTTGATAGTTTCACTAATATTATAGCCCTTATAAGGTTATAGTATAAATATACTCTATCCTTTGGTGAACCATTTTCTGTGTACCTTCCCAGAACAGAAGCTAGCCTGTCATGCATGGTCATGCTCATTGTTCCAAAACATGCTTTTCTTATGTCAGTAACAAAAATCTGAGTTACATAAGAAATATGGAATAGATTTCTATCAGAGCTACTGATTTTACTGTTTAATTTGTTTGTTATTTCAGTGTTTGAATAGATTTAAGATTGAAATGCTTTTAATTTAATGAGAGGCAAAGCAGAATTTCTAAAGTGCAATGTATTAATAATAGTTGATGTAAATTGTTCTGATGGATTGCATGATTAATGATAAAAAGAACATATTATTTTTGCTTCTCATTGTGGAAAATGATGCCAATGTCTTTGAGAAGTCACGGAGTTGTTCTAGGAGTCATTACTGGAATTAGATGCTACCTCATGTGACCTGAGCTACGAGACTAGGATCTGATCATTTTCTTTACACCTGGCAGTAAAGCTGCTCTGTTAATTTTTTTCTCTATTTTTCTTTTTTTGTCTTTTTGAGACAGGGTCTCACTATGCAGTTCAGGCTGGTCTTGCGCTCACTTTGTAGCCAATGTTGGCCTCAAACTCAATGGTCTTCCTGCCTTAGCCTCCTGAGTGCTGGGATTACAGGCGTGCACCACCATGCCCGGCTGCTCTGTTAATTTCATCAGTATGTATTTTGTCTTTAATTTCAATTCATCTATTTGCTCTTTGACACAGGAGAAAGTTCTAGAAAAGCTATAGGTCATAGAATTCTAAAGCTGGAAGGGAATACAAAATATCTTCCACAATTCTTTTTTTTTGTTGTAAGGAACCTGAAGCCAGCAGTGTTACCCTACTTGTGTGAGACCGTTTTGGACAAATCAGATGAGAGCTAACGCTTGCTGTTTCCAAGTGTCTTTGAACTTGAGAAACTCCTAATATGGATGCTATCTAATTTGAGTGCACAGGACTTAAACACCTTGACATGAGCTCCCATCACTGAGCTCCTACTTGAACTTGAGCAATATTGTCTAAATAGGTCAAGATCTTGTTTTGCTGCTAAAAGCAATCACCAAAGAAAACATATCCAAAAGCCTACTTGTGCCTCTTGAACAAGTATTAAGTCCTGAAAGTCACAATGTCTTCAGGTCCCTAATATCAGACATTAGTTTTAGGGATAAAATTATGCCTATTAGAGCCAAGCTCTCTTTACTTCACTGCTCTCCGCGCTTAAATCATCCCTGTCTACAGCCCCACTGCTCACAGTCCCTACCCCTCACTAAGGCAGAGTATCCACTAGGGCTGTGGTTCTTGTAGTTCTCTATCAATTACCCCTGTGCCTTCAAGTTGGCTTTACATTCCTAACAAGTAGACTTATGCAAATCTCCCAGCCAAAGCAGCAACAAAAGACTTTTATTCCTCTTCTGTGCTTTGCTTTTCTAAGTATCACCCCCTTTCACTGTTGCTATGGGTAAGTTTCACAAGCAATTTGTCTCCATTTACTCCATTTCATTAACTCAGATGCTCCCTCAGGCAGTTCTTTTCTAAGTTCTCATAATTTTTGTAAATTAACACGGTATGTGCTAAATAATGACATGAAGGTAAATAAATATAGATTATACATGTTATAATGTATTGAAGATATACATTCTCTTTTTGTAGAGGAGATGGACTGGTGGTATTTGATCATAGAAGGGAGGTGTGTGAGAATTTGACTTTGGGAGGAGTATTGTTTCTGCATCATTTTTTTGTCTTACCTCTGCTTGGACTGTTAGGAACTCATGGCTATCTTTCACTTAAGCTGGAGTTAAAAATAAAAGTGGAGTGGACTTATTTTTGAACAGTATTGGCAAGATTTTCTCTAAACTTACACTGAAGTGCAAAGGTTTTTGTATAAACACTTTTCAATAAGAACTACATTGGAGGGTTCACATTAATCAGCTTTAGTACGATGTTCTATTTGCATATAGACACTAAACATGAATGGGAAGAATGAGTCCAGAAATTGTCCCACGAATGTAGGATCAAATAATTTTCTGACTATGTTGCCCAAGTAATTCAATGAGGAAAGGAAAAAAAATTATCAGTTAGTATTGGATGTTTTGACATACAGATGGAAAAAAATTTTAACTTGGACAATAACTCATGTCATATATAAAAATTTACTCAGAATAAACATAAGTAGACATGTAAGCAAATATATACATTTCTAGAAGGAACTATAAGAGCATATTCTATGTGACCATGAGCTAAATATAGATTTGCTAGGATAGATAAAAAGCATACACATAAAACAAAAATACTTGGAAACTGTCAAAACCATTTGCTCTTTAAAACGCATTGTTGAGAAAATAAAACTGCATACGTTGGCTTTGGAGGGAACATTTTCAAAACAGATATCTTGCAAAGGATTTGTCTTCAGAATATTTAAGTGATTCATGAATTGGTGAGAAAAAAACAGCTAAATAAAGTTAGGATAAATAATTGGAACATATAATTCACAAAAGGATATATATAAATGGAAAATAAACACATGAAAATATGTTCAACATTATTATTTACTAGTGAAATGTAAGTCAAAACTGTAAGAACATAATTCTGCCCTCTCATTAGAATGGCAAAAACAAAACAAAGACAAATATCCCCAACAATAACAATAGAGAATTTTAGTAAAAGTACAGAATATCTGAACTCAAGTCACTGCTGCTCAGAATGAAAAATACTTTAGTTGTTTTGGTAGACAACTTGGTAGTTTCCTTTAAAGTTAAACACACATTTACGAAATGACTTAGAATTCCAGTCCTTGGTATCTACCTTTGAGAAATGAAAACATATGTCCTTATAAATATTGTTCTTAAATATTCTTAGCAACTTTGTTCTTAATTACTTAAACTCAAAGCAAATCAAATTCCTAGTTAATGCATAAACATATCATTATACATCCATTGTATAGAATATTACTCAGCAATAACAAAAGAATTCCTAGCACACATGACTACATGCATTAATATCAAAAGCATTATGTTAAGGGAAAAAGCCATGCATGGAAGCCTGCACAATATACTGTTTCATTCATATTAGAAAAGTCTACCGTATAGCAAAGTCTATCATGACTTCAAGGATCACAGTAGTTGTCAGGAGCTAAATGTTGGGGGATTTATCACAAACAGGCAAAAGAGAAGCTCTTTGGAACTATGGAAAGACTGTATCATGAGTGTGGTGATGTTATGCAATTGTGTGCATTCCTCAAATTGAGGTTGGTGAATTTTAATGATATTTTTCCTACAGGTAGGCTAATTTTAAAAATGGCACTTGAACAACTGGATAAACATGGGATCTATGTAAATACTGACCCTGCTTCCCAGTATGTACAAACATGAATTCCAAATGGATTATAGTATTTAATGTAGAAAGGTACAATTAAACAACTTCTAGAATAAAAATTATTGTAGTGAGAATCAAAAAGGGAAGAACACATATATGCAAAGAATCTGAAAGAAAAAATATTTATTGAAGTAAATGGTTTTTGTTCATGAACTCTCTGCTTACCCCTATATCTTCAAGATTTCTACCCACTTTCCTCTCCAGTAGATTTAGTGTCTCTGTCTTAATATTTAGATCTTTGATTGATTTTTACTTTAGTTTAGTGCATGATTGTGGAAATGGGTCTAGTTTTATTATCTGACATGTGGAAAACCAGTTTTTCCAGCACCAATTATTAAAGTGGCTATCTTTCCTCCAGTGAATATGTCTGGCTCCTTTGTCAAAGATAAGGTGATTGAACGTGTTTGTAGTTGTGTCTGCATCTTCTAATCTGTTCCATTGATCCTCAGGTCTTTTTTTTTGCCAGTACCATGCTGATTTTATCACAGTAGCTTTATAGTATAATTTCAATTCAGGGATTGTGATGCCTCCTGCCTTGTCTTTGTTGCCCAGGATTGCTTTTGCTATTCTAGGTCTCTTCTGTTTCCAAATGAATTTTAGGAATGTTTTCTCTAGATCTGTGAGGTATGTTAATGGCATTTGGATAATTTTTATGCATAAATGGATGCAACTAGAGACTATACTCATAAGTGACATAAATTAGACCCACATGTGTAAACATCATATTATCTCCCTAGTGTAAGAAACTGAAAGAGTAAGTAAAATCTGAAAGATACAGTAGATATTGTGAAGGGGAAAGAAAGTGCTCAAAAGGGAAGAACAACTGGGATGAGGGAAAGGAGAACAGAAAGAAGGAAGAGAACGTATACCTGTATATCTATATACACACATGGTAACTGTACTACTAATTTCTATGGGTTTATTGAAAGGAACAATTAATGCCCAATTGTTTGATCAATTTTGAATGCCTATAGCTGGTAATCTAAACAACTGCATATTGAAGATAACAATATGCAATATAACAACTATTGTTAATTTCCTACTATCTTGTTTTGAAATTGTGTCATTTTTATTGGGTTTTTGTTCTGTTTAAGATAAAATTAAGGTAAATGGAAAACAAAGCACACTATATGAAAAATACTGGCATATCACTAGATAAAAATTTAAAAAGCACATTGCCAGTGAATTATATGTGTTCATTTAAAGGAGGGATAGAGAGAGAGGGAGAGGGTCCCTCCATAGAATTAGAATCCTGGAATACAAAATACTTAAAATACACTGAAAGAAAATATTTGTAGTTTGATTTTATCAATATTAAGACATTCTCTTTAAAAACACTGCAAAAGCAGTACGGCAAATCTCAGGCTGGAGGAAATACTCCTGGGAAAGGACTTGCATAAATACAAGAGGAACTCCTTCAGAAATGAGTAATCAAAATGTGAACCACCCAATTAAAAGTGGTTAAAATTCTTGGTCAAGGACCTAATAAAACATGACTGCTAAAGGCCAATGGCACTTGAAAAAATTCTCGATATCCCTAGTAACCAGGGAAATGCCAATGCAAAGTATAATTTAAGCAATTTCATACATAAAAGTTAAAAAAAAAAGCACCCAATGATACAATGGTCAGAATCTATAGCTACTGGATTTCATTCAAAATATTAAATCTCTTTTGAGAAAACAAAACTTGGCAGTTTTTACTCTTAAGCAATTTTGAAGTGAAATAAAAACATATATGAACATATAAAAACTTGTGTGAATTTTTTTGCAGTTGTGTTCATAATACTCCCAAATGGTAACAGCCCAGTTGTCTTTTAATATGAAAAAATGGGTGAAGAGATTTTGACCTGTGCATAAAAAGGAATGTTTCTCAGTAATATTAGAAAAGAATGAACTACTCAAAACATGGCAAGTAAGTGGCACTTACTGTAATTAAGCCAAACAAAAGCAGCTACTCAATAAAGAATATATATTCTAATAGCATATATATAAAGTTCAGAGACATAGATAGTGGTAGGTATTATTATAAAAAATGTTATTAATGACTCAAAGTCTGTATTGGAATCTGAAAAGGTCCTTTCACGTTCCTGAATCCACTAACTTTACTAAGATAGGATCATTGTGGGTCACCTTTGTCTGAACGGTGTTGTATCATTTGTTCTTTTCTAATGCTCTTGTATTGATAGAAAATTATCTAGAATGATGCTTTTAAGTATTTGCCTTACTTATTTATTGCCTTTCCCCAGTTTTTGTTTCCTTTTTGGGGAGATTTATTATGTGTCGACTGGTTTCTTTATCACTTTGTCTGAAATCCCCTCAAACTCTCTGTTCATGTTCAGTTCACTTTCAGTGTGCTCCTTAATGTGTTTCCAGAGTTGCTAATTTTCCTCCTGCTGCTTCCACGTTGCTCTTCCTGTCATGCTGATTTCACTATTTCCACCTCTTCACCACACATCATCAATCTGCATTCTACTGCTTCTGTTGGTTCACAGCAGTCATGCATTTGACAGTTGTTTATTGGGTGTCTGCACCATCTTAGCTTGTTTGTGTTGCTCTAACCGAACACACCTGTGACTGGATAACTGCTGAAGAAGGAAACAGGACTTCTTACAGCTCTGGAGGCTGGGAAGCCCAAGATCAGGGTACCAGCAGGTGTAATGTGCAGTAAGGGCCCTGACTCCATGTCCACAGGGGACTTCGAAGGGGTCCTCTGGAAGGAGGATTGTTCCTCACCTGGCATAGGAACCAAAGAGCCAGGAGAGAAGAATCGTCCCCCAAATCCCTTTATAAAATCCCCCAACCCACCCTCCTGGACTAATGACCTCCTCAAGGCCCCACCTCCCAATATTTACATCAGTTATGAGGGCTTTGCTTGAGTTTTGAAGGAGACAGACTTTCAAACTATAGCAATGACCTTGTGTTATTATCATAGTGTCTCTGCTGTGTGTCCTGTTCTGTGGAGGCTTTTTCTCTCTGTCTCTCTCTCAATCAATATCTCTGTCTTCCCCTCCCTCCTTCCCTCTCTCCACCCAAAAACACACAATTTAATGATGATGTGCTTAAACATTTTTCATCTAGTCAAGTGATGGTATTTTCTATATATTGTGCTTTGTCTTCCATGTACTCACTTCTATAAATCTTTATCTTTTCTCTTAGTTTCTTTGCATATATTTTGTATTCTGTCCTTTTGGATTTTCACTCATGTTTGAGTAAGGTGAATTTTTGACGGTATTTGTTGGGAATTCATATGAGAGCTGGGCCTGGACTCTTTCTAGGAAAAAAAAATTCTTTTTTCCTAATTCTTTTCACATAAGTGTGTGATTGGCTTGGCTTCGTTTTTGTCTTTATTTCTGTTCAGCCAGCCTAGACTGGCTCTGCAGGAATGGTTTTATTTTGAGTCCCACATGGGGATACAGTGTAATCTTTCAATAATTAGGGTTTCCTGTAGCCCCCTTAATCTGTTATTTTCTGAAGACTTCAAAGCTGGCTACTGAGCACCGCATTTCATTGATCAGTGATCATTTCTCAATACTTAGCCTGTTTGACCTCCCTGTGTTATAATGGCATGGGTGTCGTGCCTCTTTCTTGAAGTTTCTTGCATCTTTTGCCTCTGTAACTATTGTCTTTCTATTTTTTCCTACCCTTTTGATGTCTGTTTAGCCTTCTCACTATTCCTCACTTAAAAGTCTAGTCTAGTCAAATTATTCTCTTATTGCCACAAGAATATATTTCCTGTAGTGCAGGGTTGAACATTTGATCCCCTGCCTACAATTATTCAACAGAATTTCCTACCTCCATTATATATGAAATAAAGTCCATACAATTTCGTGTTACTTTAAAATAGCAGCAGGCCTGTCTCTCCATCCTGCAGATCCTATTCTTTAGGGCCACACAAACTACCTTCAGCCCACCAGGCACCTCATTATATGGAACGTCTCTGGCACATTTCTTCTGACTGGACTGTTCTGCTGTTATTTTCCTTTGGTGGAGTCCATTCCTGCACTGGGACCATGCTCCGGCGGAAGCTGTGATCCTTTCTTACCAGCCCCTGAGCCCTTCCCTGCACTGTGATCTACAGAATACACAGGGCTCATTTCTGCTGCTCAAGCCCTGCCTGTGATCATGAGCTCTTTCATAGGCAGGGTGGTTGTTTTCTGTTAGCAGTATCTGTCAAATAGTAAATAAATCCTATCTATTTTCTTCAAGTAAATGAATGTCTCCTAAGACTTAGGGTTGAAACCATTGCTTCATTTTTCATCAGGAATTAAAAATTATGGGAAAATGATAGGGAAATAGGAAACTCACAGATATAAATTGTGGGGTATGAAAGTAATTTTCTTTCTATTCGGTATTACTTAGCAGGGTTTTAGATTTAGCATGCTTAACAAATGTTAGTGGTAGTTATTTGATGATCACTTCGGGAGAGATGAAAAGGAAATAATAATACTACCCAAAGTCATCTGTAAAAGTTCCCTAACATGCGAGGGATTTGACATAACTGTTACATTCTGATGTGAAGTTTGTTATTTGTTGTTAAGAAACTTGCTCTATATGTCTATTTTCAATATGTGATTTCTGCAACACAGCCAATAGAAAGTGCTCTAGTCTGGATTGGCACTTGTCAGCGACCCATTTTGAATGGCAATCTGAAAAGGAGAAGGCCACTGATATTTTGTGACCTAGGTAATGTTATGTAGCTTGAAGATAAAAAAGCGAAATGGGTGTTGCCTCTTACACACTACAGTCGTGGTTGGATAATAATTCGTTTCTGTTACTACCTGTAATCATCCACGAATGTAGTCCAACAAAAGGGGTTAGTGCTATTGCAGACACAGTATTTGCTCATCTTATTTTTTGTGGTGTTACAATGTTTACCTTGTCAAATTCATCTCAGCTTCTATCTGGATCTCTGGAGAGTCTCTTTCCCTTGTCAAGCTTTTGTTACATTTTCTTGTAATAAGAAAATTCTGGCATAAATAGCATGAATGGAGAGTTGTATAAGGTCAGGCTATTTCATTGTGTGACTTTTTAAAAAGGAAGTGAGGTAGACAGAGGGCATCTTTGTGTGTTAATGGGATTGGCATTCAGCAAAGCAAACAACAAGGAGCTACTGCATCAGGACCCTGTCAGCTTCACGGTTTTTTTCAATCTGTACAATGCCCTGTGAGCTAACTGGCTTTTGTCACTATTTTCTAAATCAGGACACAGTTTCAGTGAGTTCACATAAATTGCTGAATTTACCATGGCTAATTTGTGACAAAGTGGGAATCTCAGTTCAGAGTTTTCTGAATTCATTTGGGGAGAGTTTTCGGTGCCCTGGGCTGCACGGAGGAGAGGTGATGTTGGGGAATCTGCAGACGCTGCCAGAACCACTGCTCCTATCTCCCCAAAACATGCAATATTTTAACATTTCCTTACACTGATCACAGATGATTGCAGCCGTATTGGAAATGTAGCCAAGAAATAACTGTTCTCCACCAATAGAAATGACTCACTAAAGATTGCATAGCTACTAATTGAGCACTTACTGATAGCAAAGATTAGCATGAAGGCCTGTTTCATTTGTAAGTAAGTTAATCTCTTTCATCTACCTGGCAATGTTCTTTTCTTACAAGAGAAAGCTTCCCTGGGGTTGGCAGGCGCGCAGGGGGGACATTGTGTAAATACTCCAGTGCTCCACTGAGACTTGGCAACCCTTGAAGACGCTGTCATCCCTTCTCCTCTATCCACCCACTCTCGGTGTCTCCAGAGAACATGACTGGCATTTGTGCTCAGTACATTTTTGTTGGATAAATGAATGAATAAATGATGCTGAGTACGTACACACATGCATGAATTCATAAGTAAGTTTCATAGCATTGAAAAGTTTTTCTAAGTATGCTCCCTACAGAATGAGCAGGAACAGTCCCTTAATTTGGAGGCAACAGATACAGGCACTGGACTGGCACAAACTGTGGGCCGAAGGACAGGTTCCTGTGGTTTTAGTTCTAGTTATGCCACTAACTTGGTGATAGCAAGTCTTCTTTTACACAGTGTTGTTTCTTCTATAAAATCAGAGACATGGGTACAGCAAAAGTTAAAAGATGGTGCTTGGTATATACAGTTTGAAAATCACTGCTCTAAGGCTTTTCTGGAGCACATTGTGGGCAGCACTACAGTGATTTTCCAGCTCTGCGTTTTAGGGTGTGGAAACCTCTCGTCCACTAAAATCACACGTAGATCTTTAGAGTGTAAAATAGATAACAACTGAGCAGCTGTGCCTGCTAAGCCTCTTTGTCCTCTAATACCTGCTCATCCGTTCTCTTCATTCCCTGAGCATCAAATGCAGTGCGTGCTTGTCAAAATCGCAAGTGGGTTCATGCTTAGGGCAAAGCCTAATTTTGTTATTCAAAGAACAAATACAGAAAGGATAGTTCAGAATACAAAGGTACCCAAACCAGTCAAACATATGTCCCTGCGCTCCTCTATGCCGTTGGCTTGTGGTCTATCAGGGCACTATTGTCTGTTGTTCTGTTTCTGTCATGTCTGTTTCTGCCTTCTGCTTTCGATATTGTCTTTTTGTATATGTCCATATAGACCCAGATACTCTTCCGTTTCAGCAGGTTTGGGACAGAATGCTTGGCCCCAAATTATGATTCTGCCTTTAATTGGAGAGGAATCAGTGTCTGAATTAATATACAGTTACTTCAGTCAAACCAGCAAATATTAATTCATTTCCAGCCTTGGAAAGACTCCTCACATACCACATAGGAAGTCTGAAATGACGTCTTACTTAGGTTTCTGGGTAAGGAGCACGGCAATTTTGTGTGCTTTCCTACTGGACAGTAGCCAACTGCTGCACTGTACTGTTTTAGTCTTATTCCCCCCAAAATAAAACATTTTAAGCAACACTGAACGACTATGGTCTTTGAGGCTAAAAAGTAGAATTTAGCCGGAGCCTGTCTGTCTCACACATGCCCTATGAACTTATCTGTAGCATAGTATGGGCATGGTTTTAAAACATGTAGAAACATCACTAGTAAATGTCTCCTGTATTAAATGTCTTCTGTATTAACTAAAAAATATGTAGATATTTAGGCAAAGACCCAATTCAGAGGCAGAGATACTTGCGAATTCTCAGGTAAGCATTAGCTAAAGTAGATGCAAATTGTTACAACTCTTTAGTAATATTGTGGAGCTGCAGTTTTGCATTCATTACCAAAGTTTTGCAATTCAATGTCAATTCCTGTAGGATTCGCTCTTGACAGGTTCTGTATGGTCTGCAAACTACAGAGTCTTCTCTCTTTTGGTTTGATGAAAAATTTTGGAGAAATGGGGGTAGGTGAGAGAGCTTGAATGACTCATTTGCCCTCTGTGCAAGAATTCTCACCTACAAAATAGAGATAAACGTTGTGAGAATCATGTCAGAGGACACATTTGGGCACCATGGAACAGTGCCTGCCATGAAGCTGTTTGTATCTATCTTGGTTACCTTTTTCTTGTTGCTGAGACAAAATACCCAGCACCCAAAATGAAGGAAGGAAAGGTTTATTTAGCTTACAGTTTATGGAGGTTTCAGTCCATACTTGGCTCGTTCTGAGGCAGAGTGGCACATGGCAGAGGGCAACAGTTCATGGCGGCAGAGCACAGCAAAGCAACAAGCGCAAGAAAGGCGGAATGGCAGCCAGTAGCCTCTTTCTCTCCCTTACATATACAAACTATCCACCCTAGGGTATAGCTCTCACATCCATAATCCCAGCATTGGATCATGGATCAGTCATAAACTCTAAAAACCAACCCATAACTGCATGAGGATTTGGGGGAATATGCAGACACAAGCCATAACAGTATTCCTGTCACAAAAGTATGGGTAGGTACGCTGAGACTATTTACTGTTTGTGAGAAAATTCTACCCCTCTCCCTCCTACTTACTGCCTTTGGACAGTTGTACTTTTTTCCATCTGGGAAGAGCAAAGGGCTCACTTTATTCACTCACACATTTCTTTCAGCAAATATTTATTACTTGGTCCAGGAGATTCCGTTATTAACGTTGTTCATTATGAGCTGCAGAGAGGTCTATGCATGCCCTGGCCAGACCAGTGGGAAAAATACTGTCAACAAGCAAAGTGTCGTGAGAAGACCTTGTGAGAAAGAGGGGAAGCCAAGGGTTTTAAAAAGAAATTACACTAAGGCTAAAGGCTAAAGCCTGGGTTACCTCAGCAAAATGGAGGATGCATCACAGGTTAGAGAGTTCTGGGACTGGAAAGGCGTGGTGCATGCAGCCACTATGTATGGCAAACATCTACTAAGAAACATACATTAATAAAAAAGTCACAGTGGGTAAACGCTAATCATAAATGAATGAGAGGAATAAGACAAGGAAGCAAGTGGGAAGCAGAACAGAAAGTTGAGGCTATAAGGGCAAGCAGGGACCAGACCTGTAGGAGCTGGTATTATTCATTGTTAATCATCATATTAAAGGTTTTACATTATCCTTAAAATAACAGAAAGCCACAGTGAAAGCAAAGCGAGGGTGTGATGTAAGGAATTTCGTGTGGTTAAGAGGGCGCTCTGGAGAGAAGGCAGGGAGGGAAGAAGGGCTCCTTTCTTTGTCCTTAGTTGCAGGATTTGTAAAAGGACTGGGGCCTCCTGCATGCAGTGTCCTTGATAACTGTTTTCCTATGAAGGTGGCCTTCGCTCACTTGCTCATTGAATGAACCCCTCGTCCGTCCCTGTAGCACTTGTCATACTGCGTTGTGGCACATGCCAAGGACACATTCTATATTGAGTAATCAGCAGTTCTCCTCTTCCAAGACCTGGCAGTGGGCTTTCGAAGGACAAGGACCATGTCTTGTGCATCTCGGTAGCACTTGTGGCATCTGGCGAGTGTCTGCCATGTGTTGGGGCCTCAGTGGCTTTTGTGACTCTTGTTGTTAAGGAGCCAATTCATAGGAAGTGGTCGGTATTCATGATGGGTGGAAATGGACAGTTTAGATCATGAATGCCAGTGTGTTTTTTAACCACCATTTAAATTTGTAAATACTAATTAGGATCCAAGATCAGGGGTAATAGGTTTAGGAAAATTACCAAGTAGCTCTGAAGGTGGCATTAGAAGGTTTACTCTGGAGCATGAGTGGGTATAGTACTTGGCCATATACTTACCAAGTGAATGGAAGGGGTTGCAGCCTTTTTGTCTCTTTGTGTGCCTCCAGTGGCTCATTCTAGGAACTAGTACACATTCCCCAATCTTTCCTAAACCATCCCTAATTGCACCTTCACTTTACTGTGAGAACTCAGAGATAAAAGTCCTTAGATATCAAGAGAGTTTGCAATACCAAATTACTCACTGATCTGAACACAGGTGTTATAGTTTGGGTCTGAATGTCCCCCAAAGATCTGTATGGTAGAGACTTAGCCACAAACCTTGGTGCCTTTGAACCTTTAAGAGGTGTGGCCTTGAATGAAATGAGGTCACTTGAGGTGTGGCCTGGGAGGGAATATTTGTACTGTGGTCTCTTCCTCTTTTTCTGCTTTCTGGCCACCCTGGGTGACCAGACCTCCTGTACCATGAATTCCCATCATATGGGCTGTGTCAACACAGACCCAAGGCAGCCAGGCCAAGAAACCATGGACTGAAACATCTGAAACTGTAAGCCAACATAAATCGTTGCTCTTTGTAAGTTGTTTACCTGAGATACGGTGTCACAGCAATGGAAGGCTGAGGAACACAACGTGGCTTCATTGCTCTTTCCCTCATATTTAAGATGGGATTCAAAATGGCTGGAAAAACAAAACAATTTAAGTATTACCTGATGGGTAGTATTTTAATCCATAAAAATTTAGCTAGCGGTACTAGTTACTTTTCCTTAGAATAGGAGAAAATGATTCAGTTCCTTAAAACTTTCCGCTCAATATTTCCTATGGAGATATTCACCAAAAAATCCATTAAGATATAATTGATATAAGGAAAAACATGGAATTAATTTGTCACTTTCTCTCTGTTGTACTATTGCTGGAAGTTAACATTCATCTAAGCAAATTGAATACTAAAAATTCTTTGTGTTTTGTCCACATGGGTATTGATTTCAAGACTGTACACTACCAGTGATTTGCAAAGAACATATTTAATGGTGAGTTTGGTTTTAAGTGGTAATTAAGGAGACACAGTCTTCTCAGAGCACCACTTAGCATAGCTGCTTTGCTGTCTGATGACTATTAAAAAGAATGCTATTATCTCTTTGTTACTTATAATTTTCTCAGCCTAAGCTAATGGTTTAAGCTCATATTAATTCCTAACTTTTCAATTTTTATCTCAAAGACTTTGGTGCTACTTGCCTAATTAGAGAAACTGATTTTTCTTTCCAAGAAATGCTTAAGTCTAAATTTTAGATGCAAGTCTTGAACAGTTTTACACAAAACTTGACTTTTCTCAAATTTGTTTGCATTCCATTATTTCCATCCTCCTGCCTCAGTAGTCCTTAGGGGAAGGCACATTGGTCCCTTTGGTTAACCCCTCATATTTGAATCTGGAAGCAGAGGTAATTGAGTCTAGTTGTCCAGAACCTCTGAAGCAGTGATGAGATCAGCATACTGAAGGGAGGAGTTCAGTGCTTTATGGTTAAATTTCTGACATTTTTACCTGGCTGTTGAGTCTTGAGGATTGGGTTTTATAGTCTGTGTTTTTCCCAGTACTTTCCTGGAATGTCCTTAGATGCACAAAGTTTACAGTTGATTATAATCTCTCTGTCAATCAAGGAAACCAAAGGGTGGCAAAGGATAGTTCTTCATTTTCAGGTGGCCAGTAAGCCCCTTCTCTAACACCTCTTCACACCCATGCCCAATCAGAGTCTGTCTCGCTGAGAGCTGAGAGGGGCCAGGGTGTTTACGGATAAACAGAGTTTATGGATAGCAATACCCAGGAGAAGGAAGGGGCTGGGGGTAGAGATAGAAGTTTGGGCATGCTTTATCCAGTATTTCTTCCTGCAACTCATACTATGTGCTAGCTCAAGCCACACTCTCGTTTTCTTGCACTAGCTTTCATGCTAGTTACTTTAGAAAGTTAACACCTTCAGGTCTAGTGTAGACATTGATATGTGATGAACCAGTAACATTTCCAAAGAATTAGAAGGCTGACACAGAGAGGTTAATTTTTAGCTGCCTCCGTTAAAGTCATTAAGAAACAGAAGAAGAAATGTCCATGCCTCATTTCATTGTCATGAGAATGGATGTGGAGTAGGGCACTTCCTGTTGGAGGAGGGGCAGCTGTCACTGAGCAAGGGACAGAGAACCACCAAGTGCTCCACTCCCTTTAAGGAGTACTGTATGCAAGTGGAAGCAGGTACCGTCCTCTGTGCCCAAGCTGTCTAAGGTTCTGGTTCCCGTGACACCCTTGCCCCCTCTCACCTCTCATCTAGATACACTGACGATGGGGGAATGTGAAGAGGTGGTAGAGAAGGGAGTTACTGGCCCAGTGCAAGTGAAGAAGCACTTCTAGAGACCAGAGGGCTTGTTGTTACAAGTGGATGGTCAGCTACTGAAATCCTCCGGATCCACTTAGGAAAATAAAAGGAACTTAATGCAAGACACTGATTACACAATTACTCGATGATGAAAATAGAAAGAGAAGCCAAGTAGCCTGAAGATGAAACATTCTCAGAAGCAGCTCCCATCCCAGGGCTGAGGGAAGACAAGAGGAAGATAGTGCACGAGGGTCTAGAAGGGCAGTCAGCAGGGTAGGAGCTGGGACCACCAAGGGTCTCTGGGAAGCGGCACGCAGACCTCTGAAGGGAGGATGTCATGGCGCTGGCTCTGAGGCTGCAGAGGAGCAGCACCACATTGTTCATGCTCCAGGAAGGAGGAGGGTCCCTTCTCTCCAGCTCTTTTCTGCTTTTCTGCAAGTAATGCAATAGTCAGCCCTTGGAGGAAGCCAGCTGGTAAGAGAGTTTGTGGGGTGTCGTTTGAAGCATTTCTACCCTACCATATCAGAGCAGGATGGCTGGCTTGGGACTGACAGAGACTGGTAAATAACTGGTGGTGTCTTCCTGCTCCAGTGGTCGGCTACATGGAAGACTTCTTCACCTGATCTTTTCCTTCTCTTCAGTAGTGAGAAAAAGAAATCAAGGAATATAGCAAGGCAGAGAGGAGAGCTACCATCAAAGCACCCTGTGCCTTCTCATCTTGTTTTGGATCAAGTGAGCCCTGTGGCTTGAACCATTGCTTCATTGCCACACTCAAGAGCATATTCTTGTGGGCAGGGGAGCCTCTCAGCAAGAGTTCAGTACGGGCCAGAGCGGTGCAAACCTGGGAGGCAGGCAAAGAGATTTCTCCCCAGTGTGAAGCCCCCTCCTTGTCTTCAGGAGAGTCAGCCTGCAGATACCTGACTTAAAGAAGGCATAGAGATATCTGATTTGCCACAAAAGCGGAGGCAGCTGAAAGAAGACCATGTCCCAGGCCAAGTGAAGCAGAACTCCGCCCTTTCCACTAAGTCTTCTACACTGCCGTGCTGTGGACGCTGAGAGCCTGAAGAGGAAGGCAGAGAGAATGACGAGGACTTCCTCTTCTGACTCCAAGTTCTATGCAGTGACTAGTGAGTAGGAAAGAGGAAGATGGTGTGACTGAGAGCACTTGTAAAGTGGAGCCAGGTGTGGGGTTCCCACCTGTAATCCCAACACTCTGGGAGGCTGAGGCTGGAGGATCGCAAGTCAGAGCTCAGCCTGGACAACTTAGTGACTGAGTGGGACCTGGTCTCAAAACATAAGATGGAGATGTAGCCCAGCCTGTGTGTGGGGGCCCTCAATCTTTATCACCCCCACCCCCACAAAACCAAAAAAAGGACTGGAGTCATTGTCTCCATCTGAGCTGTTGTTTAGGAAGAGGAAATAGACTTGATGTTACAGATGGGAAGCAGTTAAGGGAGGAAAATTAAAAACTAGTTCACTCATAACGTGCCCTACCAAGTGCAGAATGTTCCATAAATCAAAGCAGTAAGAGGAAGCTTTACTGCATACCATCTCCAGAACAAAGGACAGCCTGAAACAGGAAACTAGTGGTGTTCCTAAGAACTCTGCAGATCACCTTTACTCCCCTCCTTCCTGCGTGGTGCAGTCTAGCATGTGTGTGTGGTTTAGTGTTTTTAAGTAATTATCAGTCCCTGCTACAATCCCTGCCAGGCAGTGATCACTAGAGCTGATAACCACAACTCAGATTCTCACCGTTGCTGTAGCAGTCAGGTCCTTTTCCTTATTTTAGGCTTTAAGTCTCTCGAAGAAAAGGAAATGCAGAAGAGGTTAAATTAGGTAAAGAATATCACAGTGCTTGATGCAAGTTTAAAAGCATCTTTTAAGTAGAAGAATAAGTTATTGAAATATGCAACAAGTTGAGTTGAAAGTTGCTAAACTCATCACATTAGACATTCTTAAAATGTCTTTGTTTTCTATTTACTGGGAAGTAAGTTTTATAACGGAAGAATAACCTTAAATTGAGAAAATGTGACTTCTCATTTTACAATGTTGACCTTAAACTTGACAAATTATGAAACTTCAGTATCTTTTAAAATGCCCTTTTTTTCTTTTACTATTAAGAGCACCATTCTAAAAAATTAATCAACTGAATTTATACCTCCAATATCAGAACAAATAAAAAACCGAAAATTATTTCTCTGACTTCCACCTTGAAAAGAGGTTGGTAAGATCTAGTCAGCTGGGTGGTGATAGGTAAAGAAGTTGGTTTTAGAACTAGAAGTTTTTTTTTTTTAATTTTTAATCTTAAACAGTGGAAAGCATGACTTTGAACATGTTTCATTACTGCTCCAAGACTTGATTTCCTCATCTGTTGGGGTAATTATGCTGACCTCATTTTGCTGGTTGCTCTTAAGAGATCTTTGAAATCACTTATGCAGAGTGCTTAAGTTGGCACAAAACAAATCCTTTATTCACATGCATCTGCATAAAAGGCAAGAAGACCAACAAACAGCAACTAGAGGACACATCTGGTCCTTGTTCTCATGTTTCTTGCAATTCCCAAACAGAATCAAACTTGGTATACATGAGTGTGGACATAAAGTTATTTCCACCTCACAAAACCATTCCAGAGCTTTAACCAGATTTGACTCATTTCTTCTTTGAATAGTTATTTGTAGAGACACTACTTGTGTCAGTAACCATGCTAGGCACTGTGGGGGGATATTTAAAAAATGACCCCATGGCTTTCTACATCCCCAGAACAAGCCCTTATCAGGCAGGGCCCTACTGAGACACAGATTACAGAGGGAGCTATAAAGAGATTAAGGGAGGCGCTGTTTACAAAAGATAAGAACCAAGGCTGAAGGTAACCAAGATAGTGTGAGGAGTCACCCTGAAGCTAGCCACAGTGGAAATTTCTACCAGTTCTGTGCATAAAGATGGTGCATGAGAAGCTACCTTTGAGCAGAGAGGACTTCAGCCATGGCTCTCCTACAGCCACCAGAGAGAACCTCTCTTTGCTCTTCTGATCCCCGGAAACTAGCTGTCTCCCATTGGCGGAACATACCCAGGAGCTGGATGGCTGGCAGAGCGCTGGGCACAGGACAGGTTGGAGAAGGGGGAAGTGGTCTGGAGAACAGATGAGGAACATCTGGAAAGCAATCCATCTTTCTTGCTTTATTTCTTCTTTGTCTATAAAACAGATGTTGGAGGGGCTTTTCCTGAATATACACATAACACGCTTTTATTGCAGAACATTTGGCAAATTGCCTTGTAACTTGTGATCCTGTTTTTTATTAGCCAGCACATGTTTCTGGTTGAAGGCACATGAATTTATCCAGCAAACTCTCACTCAATGAACTATAAAATTCATTTCCATGCTTGTGAACTCACAAAAATACTCTTGCTTCGTCAACAACATCTACTGGCATCGTTACGGAACATTTTGTCCCTCTGGCTGTCATAAGTTCCCGTACTGTGGTGTCTTCTTACATGTACCACATTCTTGACCCATTACAGTTTTTTCTATATTTTTGAATACCCAACTGTTCTACACAATCTCCACCGACACATTTACCCATTATTTAATAGCAAAAAGAAAGTCTCCAATAACCCGGATGCAAGTTCTACTGTCATCTTTCTGCATAACTTCCTTAACATTTTTTCTCTATTCACATTTTTAAAAGGGCTATCCTCACCAAATGCATATACATATGTGTCTCATGTTTAGAGCCGAATTTACTCTTGCTTGTTTTAAAAACTTAGAAGTAGAAACATTTTTTTCCAGGTAAGCCCTCTAGAGACATTTGAGATTAGGTAGAACTCCATGATAAACAATACGGTCCTAGCCTCCTTTTGCGTGGTTTTCAGCAGCCTTAGAGCATAAGCCTTACCCTGTCCTTGGTGCTCTTTGGTCAGTGTTACAAGAGCACAGTGTTTGTAATCATTCCTGCATTCTGAGGAAATTCCTTTCCTTGGCAGATTGAATCAAATACCTGAAGAACCTCTGGGATTCGCTCCCTCACACATTTACAAAGGCAAAGGCAGACTTCCTCCTTCCCCCAACTCTTATGTCTACTTTGTAGGCTTTACTGCCAACGCCCTGCATAATATAGTCAAATTATCCGTTAGAAATTCAACCTTGGTTTCCCGGGTGATGTTACAATACCACCACTTAGCACTCCTAGTCACATAGCTATAGTTCATCACGCTCTTAATCTATATATATCTTCACATTAGAGGCAGACTTTTCAAATCAGGCACAGATTAAGAATTTAAATGTAAAGAGTGAGCAATATATAGGAATTACTGGCTCAGCAATGATATAGGACATTCTTGATATCAAAGTCTTGTGAAACGACCATACGGACCAACACTTCCTGGACTTGATCATTTTATGGTATGTCTGTTTTCACTAAAATTCTGCAGACTCAGAATTCTTCATTTTCTACTGTCATCTATTGCCTGACAGGAATTGAAAATTGAACCTGTTTTAACAGCCTGAGTTTTTATAAACCAAGGGCTAATGTTCTTTTGGACCTTACAGAACCAGGGTGCACAATTAAACTTTGGTAATGCCATTGAAGTCTTCTATATCTTTTAATGACTGACACAAAACATATGTTATGACCACGGCATTTCTATCTTTAAGGAGCCAGATTTAGGGTTTATACCAGGAAGTTCTAGCTTTTTCTAGGTACTGGTTGCTAACATGATCTGTGACAAATACTTTATGTATTTACACATATGACAGGTAAACACAGATATGTTTTCACATACGTTGGTAAAGACAGATTAAGATTTTTGTCTCATGGGCATTTCTTGGGGGTAATGGTTTCCTTTTCCTTTTTGATAATATCAAGGAGTTATTTTTTTAAAATCTTGAATCTGACATTGCTTAATTGTGTTACTTTGGCTAAATACTTTTTCTGGCTTCCTCTTCTCTCATGAGAGAAAAAACCCATGAAAATAATTGTATAAATATTATAAGGCTCAAATGAACTCTTTCATGGGAGAGTACTTACTAAGCTATAAAGCATCATGTAAATGCCTGTTACTATAATTCTCATGGTCATTGATTATCTGGGAGCCTAACTGCTGCCCTCTATGTTACTGATGCTGTCCTCCCCAGCGTCTTCCTACCAGCCTGTTGGATTATGTATTTTGTGAGTCTCTTTCTCAGCATGTCAAATTTAATTGGCTTGGCCAATTCTGATACTGCCTATATATGGGCATTGTGTACATTTCAAATGTGAGATTCTAGAAGATGCCACACCTTTTGTTTAAAGATGCACAACTGTACCTTTATTGTGTCTTTTTTTCTTGTAGGTTGTAGTGATTAGCAGCAAAACCGCACCGAGCAGCAGGTTTCCTAAGAGTGGATCTATCCCACTTCTATGATGAGGAAAAGCAGGAGTGTGGTGACTGTGACAGCGGGTGATGTAAGTAGCAGCTCCCGTGCCCCTCTGTGCTTTGTTCAAAGAAGTCACGTGCTGGTTCCATTCAAAGGCAGACAAGGGCATTTATGCTGCCACTCTGTCATTAGGTCTCTTGATGACATGGGCCTGGCCAGCACCTGGACCCAGCAGTCTACAAGGCAGACAGCAGGTGTGAGTTCCTCTCTGCAGCTTACAAAGAGGGTGGGCTTCAGCTTTGTAGTTTGCAGTCACAAAACCACCAGCCTCTGGCTCATGCTCACACCCTGTTGGTTACCTCCTCTCCTTGCTCTGTTGTATTAGCCGTCCTTTGATGACAGTATTCCATGCTCTGACCCAGGTACAGCTAGCCCTGGGAAGCCACTCCCCTTGTAGGGTCTTTGGTAATTACCTCAGGAGGTTTGTGATGTACACGTTGGGACCTTTGCTGCCAGCAGATTCACTTCTGGGTGTTTCCTGGAAATGCAGGCCCTCAGGCCACAGCTCAGATATCAGATCAGGCTGTATTTTAAGAAGATCTGATTGCTTCCATCTTTTGTTTGAGAAGCCCTGTCCTGAGTCATTTGAAGAAGTCTCTAAGCTCAGTATCTTCGTAGCTTTAGATTTTGGCCATCTGAGATTTTTTCCTTTCTTTCAGGTGACTTGTCTCCCATTAGTATGTCCTTAACTGCCTATTTCTTACCCAGTTGTTTCTGTAATTGAGCTAGAAGCTATATGACACTAGTTCGCTGTGCAAAAGGAAAGAGGGGTGGGAAGGAGGAGGGACTCAGCTTATGTTCGCTCCTGTTTCACAGGTTGAGGAGGGCCTAGAAGGGACTTGGACTTGCCAATTAATGGAACGTGCCATCTTGGGAAATGCCCAGTCTTTCAGCGTTCTTTTCAACTCTTACCCTTCCTTAAATTACATGGTGGGTGTGCAAATGGAGGGCCCTTTGCTCCCAGGAGTCAGCTTTCCCTCTGTGCCTACTGAAAGTACATTGTTAGACCCCATTGGAAGGGAAGTGGAGGTCTGTGGTATCCGCACGCTGTCTTTTTCCACAGGACCTGCTGTTGTCCAGTTGAGGAGTAAGCTCATTTTCCCAGGTCTTTGTGGTCAGCGTCTGCCCTGGTCCAGCGCTCCCTGGGTGGTGGCCCATGTGCAGGGGAGGTGCTGCTGGTGAGCACAGCGCACCTGCTCATCTTACGAGAGGTGGAATGTCCCTGCTAGTGCCCGGGTGCAGCACCTGACCTCTCTGGTGCTTTAAAAGACTCAGCTCAGCTGATGCCCAGCCCTTATCTTTGAGTATGCATTTCCTGGTCTGTACTTTAAACTGCAGCAAACTCTTCACAGGGTGCTGGTACTCAGTTCCAGCTTCCTTCTGCATCTCCTGGGAGTGTGGGAGCTTCTCATGTGCGGAGCCAGGCATAAGTGTGCTGGTAGGGTCTGGCCTCCAGTGCCCACTCCTCTGCCACTGACTTTTCTGTTCTTCTGGGTGGGGGAACCTCATCAACCTGTTCTTTTCTCTTTACCTTGTACAGCATTTTTCTTTTTTCTGTCCTTGCTCCTGTACCAAGGGGATTGTCCCTCATTAAATTCTAAGTTCTCCACGCTAGTGACAAAAAGCTATGTTGGGATTTCTGTGCACTGCTTAGGCTCTCTAGAGAGAAACTTCTGATATTTAGAAATTCTTTTTCCCTTGAAAAAAAAGAGCCTGGGAGTGTCACTTAATAATATTTACAAACTGTGTGCTTCAAGAGTCTATTTTTTTGGTAGATTAAAACTGAGTCATGTTTGTAAATGTAGCCAAACCCTTTCTTTCTCCTTCCTTCCTGCCTTCCTGCCTTCCTTCCCTCCCTTCCTCTCCCATCTTTCTTTCTTTCTTCTTTCTTTCTTTCTTGCTTGCTTGCTTGCTTGCTTGCTTGCTTCTTTTTCTTTCTCTCTTTCTTTATCACTGTGTCTTTAGGAGAAATAATCCTGCAGCAATGGTTACTACAGTTAAAAGAGGAAGAAGTCTGCTTGTAAGAATCTGAAAAATAAAAACAAAAAACTCACAAAACAAAAACAGTGGATACATATTACCAGGATTTATCCTATCCAATATGGTAGCCTGTAGACATGGTTATTAAGGACTAGTGTGGATGGAAATGTGCTTTCAGCATAAAAAGACATTGAATTTTAAGCATATGATGCAAATATTTAGGGAATGTCTAATAATGATACTGTGTGTTGAAATGATAATATTTAGATATAAGGGAGCAAATAAAATATACTATTAAAATAAAATAATGCCCACCTATTTCTTTTTACTTTTGAATGTGACTGTTGTGTCAGGAGTTGACGGTGACACCCTTGGCCCCACTGCGTCTCAGGCTGGCTTCCTGGTGGACACTGCCAGTCTCGAAGTTTTGCCTGCATAGCCTTTCCAGTCCAGGGCAGAAGAGCAAACTGCTTTATGCAGTAGCTCCTCCCTCACTGCAGTGCCCATGTAGCATACTATGTTTTGTACTCCATACCCCGGACATGAGTTTCCACCCATAAGTCAGGGACACTTTATTTTAATCCAGCAAAATTTTATTCAGAAACTTAAACATTGATCTAATATTAATGTATCTTCTATCATGAGCCAAATAGGCTTCTATCATGAGCCAAATAGGTTCTAAGGGGTCAGCAAGATACAACATACTGTCCGTGTCCCCTTGGAGTTTATAGTCTAGAGGGAAAGAGAAATAAGTTAGCAAATTATAAAATAACCCCGGTGAGGGTGAGAGCCCTAGAGAGAAGTGGGGTTGGGCAGGTGCAGAGCACTGGCAGGCGCTGGGAGTGGGGTGTCTGTGGCAGGAGGGTGTGCAGAGAAAGAAGGGGAGCAGAGAAGTCACGGTAGTGAGGGCGAGCTCTTTGACAGTCTGGGGAAGAATGCTGGTGGTAGGAATGGAGAAGCAGAGGCCTTTCATGCCCACTGGAGAGATGCTCCATCTCCAGGAATAGGGGAGGGGAAGGAGCCTGTGCCCCGCAGCATATGTAGTACAGATACCTCCAATGGGCAGCTGGGTGTGATGAATGTCACAAGAACAGCAGGCATTCAGAGCTTTGTATTTGAGAACCAAATTGAAGAGGTAAGAGTTACGTTAAATGCAGTCCAAGTACCAAACACAATTAATTACGACTAATGGTATTATTTATCGGGTAGGGAGCTGTGGGCTTGGGGAGGAGTTGAGAAGGAAAAACAACTAAAAGGTAGAGGAAAGAAGAAGCAGGGCATGGCAAAAGAGGGATAGTGAATGTATTTTATATGCACAGATATTATGTGTGTCGTGGCTTGGAGTCTAATTATCCCTGCATTATACATGTAATGTGTACCTGTGTGTAATGTGTATGTGTGTATAGTATTTTAACCAGAGGACAGATACCCAGGTCTGTGCTCTAGTTATAGTTTTGCATTTCTAGTCATGGATATTAGGAGATTGTTTTGAAGAAGGGAAAGTAGCCAATAACAGTGACAAGAATTACTCCCAGGTAAATAACTCCTGAAATTGATGATAACTGGCTGGATAAAACCACATTTTTCCAAGGGAAAATTACTTTTATTATGGTTTCATGGGCCGTGGTGACATTGAGCCTTGGTGGGGACCCTGAATACCCATTGATGGCACCGGTAATTTTCATCCCTGGCTTTCCAGAGGTGAGAAGCACTGGTCTGTGGCCATGTTGGTGACCATGTGGCCCTAAGAACTCTACATGTCCTTTGGAAAATGCTCTGTGCCACTCCCTAGTTGTGAGTTTAGCTGGCAGAATTAAGTTAGGAACACTACAAAAAAGACAAAAATAGACAAAAGACACAAACGTAACCACAGCAACAAACCCTTTGCTACTTCTGCATGAGTACCTGGATGTGTCGGAGGTCCTCCCTTGGCTCTGCTATGAGGATGGGACAGAGACATGTCCCTTTGGTGCCCCTTACCCCCTCACTCAAGCTTCTACTCCACAGCTTCTCCTAGTGTGAAGGATTCCACACTAGCTTTTTCTTTGTGATAACTCTTTGGAAGCCAAAGTAATGATTTATAAATACATACTTACACAGGAAGTTACTGTTAATCCAAAACTAGGTTGTTCCTTGAATTATCCAGTCATCAGATAGATTTTTGCCAATCAGGATGCATTTGAAAGGTTGTGATCTCTACAGATAGCATTGACATTCATGTCCCTTCTCAGAGTTCTCTGGGGAGTGGCGTGACTGTGGCTGGATCACACTGTTTAGAACAAGAAAGTGAAGCCAAGACCACAGTTTCAACATTTAAGAAATAACTGAATTTCATTTAGCTCTTGAGGTTGTTAGTAATTTGCAAGGAGTAGAATATAAACTACAGGTATGAATTACAGAATTTGGGTAATTATGGGTAACTTTGCAGGAGTTAATGAGTGTGTTTAAGGTGATATCAGTGTTTCCAATATTTAATTTAATTTCTGAAAAGCTACTTCAGTCAGCTTCTCTTTTGTAGCAACACATTTCATATTAACTGGGGTCTTCTTAAGGAAATGCTTTTAATTCAAAGAATGACTTTAAATCTGTAAATTCAAGTTTCATGGAAAGTTAAAGTGGAAAATATTTTGTGGCAGGTGTGACTCAGTTGCTTTTCAAACAGCAAGTAGAAAATAAGGACCCGTTAACTCATTTACCGCAGCTAAAACTGGTTGGTAATATTTTCCTTTCCTAAAAGAGAAAAATGCCCAGTGACTATTAGCAGCCCCTAGTGCCCAGTGGTTTAGCTAAATGATACCTTTGTTTCTGTTCTTTGGAACTGTGTTTCTCTCATAAGAGGTAAACAGCGTGCTTGAGACTGCTTTCCAGATAACTGTGACTTTGTTTACATGCATGCTTGGACCTAGACTAATTATTTACAGTTATGGTTTCTGCTTTTAGTTTGTTCATAAATATCTTTAGGATGGTTTTGTATATTTTTTTCATTTCAATTAGTTCCTCTTTTAAGACTTCATATTCATATATTCATATGTTCTAGGCTTTCCCTTTAGGCTCTAATTTCTAATTCTCACACACACACACACAAACCTTGATAATGATAGGCCCACAGTGAAGTTACTATAATAACAAGTTACTAAGCAGTAAGCCTGATATATTCCAGGATATTTCAATCCTTAGGAAATTCTAGATTATTGTTTCTTCCTGTTACTGGATTGTGGTTCTTTTGAACAGAAAATACTTGAGTTGTATTTTGAAACTGTAAGTCAAACATAAGAAAATATAATGATAACCGATTTCCAAGTAGGAAGAGTGGACTCCTGAAAAATTTCCAGGCTTGTCCTGCCCAGATTTCTGTCATCAGAAATGGTTTTGTGTGGGTCAGACACATGAAAATTGCTAGGATATATTTCTGTGAGAAGAGATGCCAGACTTTTCTTTGCTATTGAATTCTTCTTAAGGAGCACAGTGCAAAAACTATAATGAAAGTGCATTAAGTATTTGTCGAATGAATGCAGCAGAACCCTTAACTTTAGGTTAACTATTCTTATATGAATTAGCATAGTGCTGGTTGTGTGGAGAGGCAGAGGGCAGAGATCTTGTGTTAGGAGATCGGGTCTCAGGTCCTCTTGTGTCTAGCTTACTGGGCTGATATGTGGTACCCGTGTTGCTAGCCACAGGACGGTTTCAGGGGAACAGTCTTGGCCCGATGCTGAGAGTTCCATTATTCCTTGGTAGGTATGGAGAGAAGAAATTGCACCTTTTCAAGTGCAAGTTGCTCTCCATGGCCAGTGTATGTTCTGCCATTGGGCAGGTAGGAGTGGTGCCCAAGACAGAGGTTCCTTTGGGAATCCCATTCCCAACTCATCACCAAGGGGTGGGGAAGGATGAATAACCATGATCACAGGTCACAGCACAGTGCTTTTGTCCTGTCACAAGTATTCCATTCAAGTTTGTACCAGGGCATGCACTCAAATGTGTCAGTTTAGGACTAGATAGACTATATCTCTTCTTTTCATGAGCTCTTACATAATTTGACAAAAACAAAATAAAACAAGATCTCCAACTATGAGAAGGCTTTTTTATAGGGCTAGGAACAGCCAGTTGCCCACAATTATCAACACCCTGCTGTCTTAATACAGAAAATATTTTTACTGCAAAACACTGAACAAGGAACTTCATCCCTGATTATAGTTTGTTTTTGTGTGGCGGAATGATGTTGATTTCCAGGGTATATTAGCAATTTCACAATTTTCATTCTAGCAAATTAAAAAAGAGCAGAAAGAAATATAAAAAGAAAGAAGCATGCCTCCATTCTCTATGCTATTCTGGTGAACATTATCGAGGTGCCCCGAGATCTCCAGGAATATGGAGCTGAGAGGCTTGGTTAGAAGTTGAGATCAGCATCCCCACCAACCCAAGCTGTGCGCATCGTTAGATTCCAATTGTGAGAAAATTAATCAGAAATTCATAAGTGACAGCTTGATCGTTTAGTTTCTTATTGCACTCTAACATTGTAAAATTTGAATTTCATTCTCTTTTTCTTTTTTCTCTTTTCCTGTGTTTTTTTCCAGAATGTTAAAGATTATTTTGAATGTAACTTGAGTAAGTCCTACAGTTCTTCCAGTAACACACTTGGGATCGATCTCTGGAGAGGGAGAAGGTGTTGCTCGGGAAACTTACAGCTACCCCCGCTGTCTCAGCGCCAGAGCGACAGGGCAAGAACACCCGAGGGAGACAGCATCTCCAGACCCACCACGCTACCTTTGACAACTCTTCCCAGCATTGCCATCACAACTGTCAGCCAGGAGTGGTGAGTAGCCTCGACATCGCATGCTGATTCTAAAATGTTTTCTTTTCCAGTTCCTCTAAATACGATCCTATGATATTACAATGTTAGTTATTTGTGGAATAACTGAGACTTGACATTTGGAGAATTTATTTTGCTCTGAGTAACAACATAAGGTCTTTTATAGTGACAATATTTTCTACTTCTCAAAATGGAAGAAATGTTCTATATAGAGCCAACTGAAGGAGAACTGAGATGCATTTATGTTAATGTCAAGGAAAAGCAAAATTTTGTCTATGATCAGTTTTTTTTAAAAAAATACTGTTCAGTGTGGATTATTTTTTAATTTATAAGAATAAAAATTTTCAGTCTACTATACTTCATATGTATCCTGTTTCTTTTATTCATAATCCTACTTTACTAATTTCAGTTTTGCTTATCTATAAAACACAAATTAAAAGAGCAAGGGAAATTGTGATGAGAGATGTCTAGACTCTTTTATTTGTGTAAAAGGCTACATCAAATTAATGTTAAAACATTAAGAACATGAGTTCTTACAACTGCAGTTAAAATTGTACCATAACATTACTTCAAATATGTGTTTTAGCATGCACTTAACTGTTGGGATTTTCTCCCCATTTCTTTTTTCTCTGCATAATTTTCCAATAATAGCTTATATATGCATCATGGAATTTTATCATTATAAGGAAAAATATTTTATCTATGTAAACTTTACAGAATTTTCAATTATAAACATGTGGTAATTTAAAAGTCACTTTCTGTTTTGATCATTTATTAAAGGGACTAAATACATTATTGCACAACATCAAACACTAAGTTGCTAATATCAGTGAATGTTTTCCAGTGTGGTGTCCATGTACCTGGTACCTTGCCACATACTGAGTCCACGGTGCTTATGAGTAGACCAATATGAGCTCTAGGGAGAATAGGGACATCTTTTACCTAGTGTTTGTTTAACATAGTGAAACTCCAGATATCACAGTTCCCAGCATGAAAAGGTTCATCAAACAATCTGTGTGTGGTAGAGAAGCATGCTAAAGCATTGCAGGGAGAATGGGTTAGAACTCTGAGAAGCATAATTAACATCATTATGCTCACAACCAATCTTTAAGAGCAGAAATGGGCACTCTGCTCCATAGAGCTTGCTTGGTCACATAGCTCTTGGGTGATTAATTTTGGTTATGCCTCTGCATAATTGTAGATTTGGAGTCCTAAAGACTAGATGGCTGGGGATATGGCTCATTGGTACAGCATTTGCTCAGCATAGTGGAAGCCCTGGGTTCCATCCCTGGCATTAAAAAACTACTTCTGTATTTAGTGTTCAGCAAGTTGGCACTGGTACAGTTACACCAATGGTTAAAATATTAAAATGTTACCATGCCACGAGATAAGAGAGTGCCTTCCTGAGCTCTCTGATTGCTTGTATCAGCCAAGACTTCCGGAAGCTCCAAGGATTTCCCACAATCCAGCAACAAGGCAATGACAGGCAAGGGGAAGTTTGATTTTGGTAAATGCTGGAGCGGTAACTGTTGTTGGGTATCTTGAGTAAAACCCTTATAAAGTTTCAGTTCATTTAACTCAAAGGTATTTTAGAGATCATGGAACTGTGCCTTAGAAGCACCAAATAGGCATTCTGATATTTGAGGCACACTAGGTTACCTCTCCTATGTTGAATACTTTTATTTGTACAAAGATGGGAACAGTACTTCCTTCACAGACCATTGAGAGGATCAAATGAGTTACAGTTTCAAAGGTACTGAGCTTAATGAAAAGCATGTTAGGTAATCAGCAAGTTCCCACCTCTTGATCATTGCCCCTTAACGCCTTTGAAAACTAGAAACCGTGTCTCTCAGTAGCCTCATGCTGGCTAGCAGCGGCAGTATAGGGCGATGTGGAGGTATTTGCTATTATCCAGAGACTGTGTGTTGTGCAGCTGGCCAATACCACTCTGGTAACTCATGTCTGTTTTATTCTAATTAACCATAAACTTTTAAAAGTATATGAGTATTTGACTATTAGCTCTAAATTTCCTTTTAAATATCAGTGACTAAAAGATTTCTGACATTCCTTGACGAGGCTTCCATTGGAATATCTATAGTTGAAGACTGATGAGATTACTGGCAGAGGAACCCAGTTCAAAGAGAGTTAAGTGGGATCCAGCCTATGTCATTGCCTTCAACTTGATCGAAGTCCATAGGGAAGGAAGGTGGCCTCGGACTGTGTGAGGAAGGATTGCACCCAGCTCTGAGAGCCCTGCCAGTATTGGATCAGTCTCTGTATCTAGAATGGCAGTCAGCAGAGGCTTTCTGTAATGTTCAGAGATATTTCCCATTTTATAAGCTTTCAGGTCTGTCGTAACCATTCGACCCTGCTGTTGCATTGTGAAAGTTGTCATAGACAGTTTAGGATGAGTAGCAGTGCTCCAATAAAACTTTGTTTACAAAAACAAAGAGTGAGGTGGATTTGGCTGAGCTTGTCCACCCATGTGCTAGCATAGTAAAGATCTCAAGGACGTAGCTCGTGATTTTGTAATTGCTTTGACATTTACTAAGCACAGGAACTGATTTTGCTTGCCTGAATGGTGTGCCATCTTCGACGTGAGTGTGGGACGATGTATGGCCCTAGACCCATCAATGAAGCCCATGAAAGTACTTGACTGAGTACCAAGGCCTGGTACTTCCCAGTTGTTTATAACGTTAAATATGAAAACATTAATGTAAATGTAACCCATTTTGGGAGGAGCATATCGATGAGGGAAGATGGGCATTGTTGCAGACAAAAGGCCTGGAATATAAGGTTAGTGGTTTTATGTGTCATAAAGATGAAATAGAAAGAACAAAGTCTGGCTTTATTGGGTGACTTTCATCCTGTAGATTTGTTTCTTCACCCCTCAAAAGACACAACTGAGTCAACCGTGGGGATCCTAATACCTGCTTTCTGGAATTGTAGTGGGAACAAGGGAAGTGTTTGTGGTGATGGGGTACAGTAATTAGCCTAGCAATTAGTGGCTGTTTTGGTGCTGTGATCATTGTAGCCATTTTTATTTTTATGCATAGATAGAGTAGAGAGAATTATGTATTTTCCATTGTGGGAGGTTCTGGGGGAACCTCACTGTCTGTGTTCTGGAGCCAACACGGAAATCTGTTGAAAAGGGAAGTCAGGTATAGGACAAGAGGCTGATACCGGAATGTGTAATATGTTTGTGGAAAAGTAGCCTCCAACACTCAACACCATAGTTACACAGACTTAACATTCAGTGACAGGAGGTTCTGGACCTGGGCAGGCTCCTACTCATCCCCTAAATACAAGTACAAGGCAAACCTATCGTGACACAGTGTGTAGCATGTAGGATCTGTAGAAATCCTGTTTGTGTGAGAAAGTTAGAGTTGTGTGTGGCCAGTTTCCCCTTCTGGAAACATCCACAGAATTAAATTACTCCTCCCCTCTGAGGAAGAATGAGGAATGAGGGAAAAAAGTGGAAATATTGTGCTGGTCGAATTCCTGACACCTGGAAGGGACAGCAATGAGTGGCAGAAACACGCTCTTCTTTGACATTCATGCCACATTTTTTGTTAATCTCATCATTTTTGTCTGGTGTCATACCAGGGACACAGCAGTTCTTTAGAGGGGGACATCAGGACTATTCCAGGACAGTCTTACTGCAACATGTAAAAAGTTCTTCTCACATTATCAACCATTGCCCTTTGGATATGCAAAGAAAATCTGAAATCAAAGTTTCTTGCCCTTATTTGCAACTAAAATTCAAAAAATGTAAGGACTCAGATTTATCCTCCTCATCTTCTTAATTTTATCCTTTTGTCAGCGGGTTGTCAAAGTTTGGTATAGTGCGAGGGTTTCAGACCCAGCTGCAGCCTGACTCATCTTTCCAAGTAAAGGCCGTGTCTCCTTCAGTTACATAGAAAAGATGTTAATGCAATGCCAGGCCTCTGACTTGCTTCACATTTTCAAATACTTAAAGAAACTTATTGACCTATCAAACGTATCAAAGCAGTATACCATAACCAAATAAAAAACTAAGCCAGTTCTGAATCTTGGAAGCCTATGGTTAATCTAGAACTTTAACCTTTCTCCATGAGATCGTACATTTTGACTCCTTCTAGTCCTTTTGGATTTACAGTGCTTTTTATGTATCTTAATTTTTTAAATATACCTTACCCCACAAAATGTTAGCTTTTTGTTTTGCTTTCAATCTTTGACTTGGATTTTTGAAGGTATTTTCCAATATCTTTTTCTTAATTGCTTCTAGATTTTCTATGAAAGGTGAAATATCTGTAACAGCCAATATAATACTCAAAAAGAAGGAAGAGGAGGAGAAAAGGGGGGTGATAAAGGGAAGGGAAGCAAAGAAAACAACCATCATGACTGGAGAATTGACATCGCTTCCTGATTCAAGACTTACTACAGAGCTGTAATAACCCAGACCCAGTTGTATTGGAGAAGGAAGGAAAGCAGGTCAATGCAATAAAACGGGCCCCAAATTTACTCATGAAATGCAGTCAATTAATCTTTGAAAAGATAAAGCTACTTCAATGGAGGAAACACCAAATTGTCAATAAAGGGCACTGCAACAATTGGCCACCTAACAAAATGTTACATGTATATACAAGGATGGCTGGCATAGGTATATTGCTGATGTCTGTGGTTTATTGAAAGAAACAGTCAATGCTTAAAATTTTCTTTTTTCTTGACCAATTTTGCACAGTTGAATTTGGTCATCAGAATGACTGATCTGAAAATAACAATATGCAGTATAAAAACCATTGTTGAACTCCTACCACCTTGTTTGGTGAAGCTCTGCATCATTTCCAATGTTTTGTTTTTATTATTACTTGTTACTGTCTTGGATTGTTTGATCAATCTTACATTCTTACGTCTGGTGGACTAAGCGACTTCCTTGAAGATAACAGTATGTGATGTAGCCACCATTGTTGATTCCTATAACTTTGTTCTGAGGTCATGTATTGTTTTTGTGTTGTTTTGATTTTGTCTTCATTGCTGTTTTGTTACTTTTTTATCTTTAATTAAAAAAAAATAATTGGCTGCCTAAATGCAGACTGTAAAACAGGACAGAAATCTCATATCTCTCACAAAAATTAAGCCAAAAGGGATCATATCCCAAATGTGAAGCACAAAAGTATAAAACTCCTAGAGAATAACAGGAGAAAACCTAGGCTACTTTCATTTTTGCATTGAGCTTTTAGTTATAACACCACAAGCAGATCTATAACTGTAAAAATGATGAATGAGACCTCATTAAGATTCAGAACTTATTTTCTGTGAAAAACAATGTTTCAAGAATGAAATGTCCAAAGTTGGAGAAAATATTTTTCAAGGACATATCTGATAATGGATTTATATCCAAGAATACACAAAAAATTTAAAAACAAAACAAAAAGAAAACAACTCATTTGGAAAGTGGGCAAATGATATGGGCAGACACCCTGTCAAGAAGGATGTGCAGACTGTAAGTGAGCACTTGAGAAGATGTTCACCATCATTTGCCTTTGGAGATTATAAGTTACAGCAGTGATAGATGCACTTTCACCCTTGTTAGAATGGCTAATATTCAGGGAACTGATAATCCCAGCTGTTGGCAAGAATACAGAGCAACAGCAACAAAAAGCTGTCATTCTGTGGTGATGGGAACACGAAGCAGTACTGCCACTTTGCCAGTTTCTCACAGAAATGGAGCTACCCTTGGTAGTTTCTCAGAAAGCTAGCCATAGTGTTACCATGTGATCTAGCGATAGTGTGAGGTCTTTACCCACCTGACATGGATAAATTCCCATATATTTTATATGAGTAGTGTCTATACTGAGACCCGCATACAAATGTTTATAATAGCTTTATTTGAAAAGAAATCTGCCAAAGCTCAGAAGCAACCAAGACATCTTCCAGTAGATGACTTCATAAATAAGTTATGATACCTCCATGCAATTTAGTGTTCATCAGCACCTTAGGACAGGATGATACACTGAAGTGATGTGACTGTCCATAGGGTGAGCAGGTAGTGTGAACAGGTGCAGGTGACGATATGGCTTGAATGAAAAGCTGGGAACACTAAGTCTGAAAGGTGGTCAGGGTCAGAGCCTTGAGGATCCAAATGAGAGCCACAGAAGTTTTTATTTAATAAAGTGAATCTAGATGTGCATCTTGGTAGGGTGAAAAGGGGCAGCATAGGGTTGTTTGGTGAGTGAAACTGGGCTCTACAAAGGGAGAGAGACAAGTTTCAGGGTGTGGCGAGGGGCCTGAATAAGGTGGCAGCTGTGAAATGCAAAGGAAAAGGAAAATGTGAGCAACACTGGGGCAGAATGGGTGGGAACTGGTGGTCAGCTGAATGTGGGTTTGGAGACTGCAGAGAAGTCCTAAGTCAGCAGACTTGTCTGACTTGATCTGCTAGATGAATGTAATGCCATGAACCAGCACGACAAAACTAAGCGCAGAGAAGGCGGGAAGTGAAAGATGCAGGTTTTGTTTTGAATAGAGTGAGTGTAAAGCACATGCCGGACATGCGCTAAGTGGACATTGCCCAGATATTTAACGTGTGTGTGGTCAGCAACATGCATGTGTGGTCATAGCTGGAGAACATTTGTGCAAGGAGCAGCGAGGAGCTGGCATGAGTGAGATTTCCCAGGCCAAGCGTGCCATGATGCATTAGTATCAATCTTATCTGGAACTAAGGACCTAGACTGTAGAACAAAGAGTCAGAGATGGCAAAGCACGAGCAAGGGAGAAGGCTAAAGATAGACAAGTAGGAGTAAGGGGAACCACAGTGGAGAATTATTATCCAAAAATCCCAGGAGTTAGATCATAGAGAAGGTTTGGTTTTAAAAGAAAAACACGTGCTACACAGAGTGCCAGCATTGCGCAGACTGACAAAAGACCTTCGGATACATTAATGGCGTGAACTCCCATAACTAAAGACTCAGCGTAGCTGGGCTCAGTGCACAGTGCATTGACCCAGGAAGGCAGAAGTTTGGAGAAAAATAGGAGCTTTGTGTTGGTGATGCTCTGGTTCTGTTGCTAGAGCTGCTTTGCACCTCGGATGCCCTATTAGGTGACAAAGGTGGCAAAGCAAAACCTGAAAAGAAGCATACATGGGGGCTGAGAAGGAAAAGACAGCAGCACTAAAAATTACTTTCTCAAGATTTTTGTGGGCAAAATGAAAGAGTAAGAATAGAAGCTGATAGGGGCTAAGCAAAACCAAGGGACAGTGTCTGGCGGAAAATTAGCTGTATATACTGAATAGAATGGAGCAGCCCATCAAAAGATGGAGAAAACAGTCCCAGTCGGTAATTGACAGAATACGATGAGTGGTGCACAGTGAAAAGAATGATTAAAAGGAAGGAAGATTAAAGGGTCTTCTACTGAGATGTGTAAATCCGAGGAGGGAATGAATCTATTGGAAGTGCCAAGGAGATAAACAGAGCCTCATTTCTGAAGGTATCACTGGCTGTCAAGTATTAGATTCACCAGAGTCACCTGAAACACTCCTTGAAACACAGGCTTCTGGATCAGTAGGGTTGAGAAGATCTGAGGTTTTGTATGTCTGAAAAGTTCCCAGGTGAGCCTTGCGATACTGGCCCGGGAACCAGGTATGAGATCTAGGGGCGATGAAGTAGGAGGTGCGGTCGCTGCTGCGTATGCGCAGGAGCAGGCTCTCCCTCTCCTTTCAGCCACAGGCAGCCGTGGTACAGATGGACAAAGCTAGAGGTTTTGTCTGGGGCGTTTTCTCTTCCATGCCAAGCTAGCCGGCGTGGGTGGGCTGGGTCTCGCAGGTGTTAAGAAGTAGTACTTCTCCCCTCTTAGTGATGCAGTGGCCTATTGTCAGCCTCATTCTCAGCTGTGTAAAAGTCACCCCTCAAGGAAGCCAGGGAACCTTCTTTCCAGGTGCTCTTCCTTATGGTGCATCATTCATACAGGGAAGAGTTCTGATTTGTCCTTCCTGGTTGCCCCGAAGAAGATGCGAATTTACCTTTGTCTCGTTGAGTGCTTCACTTGTGAACGGGATGGTTCTCTTTGGGCCTGTGATGTCCATGATGGTCTCAGCCCCCACTTTCACCTCCCCTGGGAGAGCGGTGACAGTATTTTTGCTGCTGCTGGACGGCTGCCTGGAAGCAGTTTTCAGTGTTCTCTTTATTCTGGGGGAAGGGTGACCGTGGAGGTGGTGGCTGTGAATGCGAGACCGATTGCTCCCACATCTGTCACAAGCTGATAGTCTGATGAGTCTTGCCATACAAATATGATGTGCCTCTCAATCGCACATCTAAAGCCCTGTTTTAAGGATCAAAATACCCACAGATGTTGTGTGCAAATATGCCAGAGACTCAACAAAAGCTGGTGAGAGGAAAGGAAAGGTATGACACATGCATCTGAAATCTTTTGGCTACAGAAATTATGTTAATGATTCATGTACAGAGTTTCGCTTATAGTGGACAAGTCAGATGAGGAGGACTCTCAGGCTCTCACCCTGGGTATGTGAGTTTCTGGACAATGGATATTTGATGTCTTACAGCATCCCTTCTGCTCCTTATTGTTCATATATCCTGTTATCAGGGCAGGTCTTCTAACAAAGGTACCTGGATTAGATTCTGCTTATCTGATTATAATAATGGTACAATATTTTATAGCACAGACAATATGATAACTATAGTACTTTATAGTGTGTAATGTACCCCTCATTTTACTTATATTTAATTCCACAACAACCTTGCAAAGTAGGTATTATTCCTTAAGAGCAAAACTCAAAGTGGCTTATGAGTAATGTCATAACGGAGACAGGGGTTTCATAGTGAAGAGAAGGACTCTGTTTTTGTTTGATGATGGACAGCTTTCAACTCTTCTCTCTCTCCTTTCCCCTTTATTCAATACCTAGGAAAGATTTAAAAAATTGGTGCCTTCTATGATTGGATTGCATTGAATCTGTAGATCACTTTTTAATAATATACTCATTTAAATAATATTAATTTTGATGATTTCTGAACATAGGAGGTCTTTCCATCTTCTAATGTTTTCTTTAATTTCTTTCTGCAGTGTTCTGCAATTGTCATTGTAGATGTCTTTCACCTTCTTGGTTAGCTTTATTCCTGGTCTTTTTTAAAGCTCTTGTGAGTGGAATTGTTTCCCAGATTTCTTTCTTGGTGGATTTATACTGGTGTATAAAAGCTGTTGATTTATGTAAGTTGATTTTGCATCCTGTTACTTTACTGAGTCAAAATGCCAATGACATTCTTCACAGAAGTAGAAAGAAAGTCCTAAAACTCATAGGGACACACAGTAGATTCAGAATAGCCAAGCAATCCTCAGTAAAAAGAAAAAAAGGAAGGCTGAAGGTCATTATCAAATTTCAAGATGTCCTAGAGCCATAGTAACAAAATCAGCTGGCATTAAAAACAGATACATAGAACAATAGAATTGAATAAAGAACACAGACACGAACTCCCATAGCTACAACCGATTCTTGACAAAAGTACCAAAAATATACGTTGTAGGAAAGATGATCTATTTAACAAATGGTGCTGGGAAAGTGGATGTCCATATATAGAAGAATGAAACTAGATATCTCTCACCCTGTGCAAAAAGTGAAAATGGATGAAAAGCCTAAATGTAAGACTTGAAACTCTGAAACTATTACAGAAACTTAGGGGAAATATTTTAAGATGTAGACTCTGGCAACAACTTCCTAAATAGTATGCCAGTAGCTCAAGAAGTACTTAAGTTGCAAGAACTGATAAACAGGACATCAAATGACCAACTTTGATGAAGATAAAAATATGTACTATAACAATCACTGTTAATCCTTATCATTTTGTTCTGAAGTCCTGTATCATTCTTATTATTTTTTCTTTGTTTTGTTTTTGTCTATGTTGTTGGCACTTTGCTACTGCTCTTTTTAAAAATTCTCTTTAAAATAAAAGAGAAAAAAAGCTTCTAAAAGCAAAGGAAACAATCAGCAGAATGAAGAGAAAGCACATCTTGTTTGGCTACTGTTCCAACAGGATTAATATGCAGGATATATAAAGAACTAAAAAATTAACACCACAAAAAAAAAGATAATAAAAAACTCATCAGCAGCTCGAATGACAGCTGCACTCGGATTCCATCTCATGTCAGTCAGAATGGCTGTCATCAAAAATACAAAAACAATAGATGCTGTTGAGGATGTGGGGTAAAGAAATGCTCGTACACGTAAATCAGTTCAGCCACTGTTGACCCATCAGTGGAGCATCCTCCAAAAACTAAAAATAGAACTACCGTGTGACTTAGCTATGCCACTGCTTGGAGTATCTGGGAAGCAGTTGAAGTCAGCGTCCTGTACAGATGCTTGTATACCCCTGTTTATGGCAGCACAGTTCACAAGAGCAGAGCTAGGGACCAGCTTAGGTGTCCCTCAGTGGACGAATAGGTAAAGGAATGTGCTCCATACGTGAAATAGGGTCTGAGAGAAGAATGGGCTCAGGTCATTTGCAGGCAACTGGAGACCACTGTGCTAAGTGGAAGAAGCCAGACTCAGAGAGGCAGGTGTGCTGTGGCTTGTCTTCTATGTGGAATCTGGAAAAGGAGACGAAGGAGACAGTATGGAAGTAGAAAGGAGACTGAGAGAGAGAAGAGAAAACCATGGAGGGAGACACGATCAGAGGGTGATTGACTTGGGTATACTGTGCCACAGTAAAGCCCTTGTCCCATGTAAAAAAAAGGCACTGAGTATGAGAAAGAAAGAGGGAAAGAAAACCAGGAAGTCTGAGCACCCTCTCCTTGGTACCCAGGGTGCCATGCAAACTCCTGCCTTGTTTTTTAGGACCCTCATACCAGTCCAGAGTCCCTTAGTTAAAAAAAAAGATGAAAGAAGAGAGAAAGAAAGAAAGAAAGAAAGAAAGAAAGAAAGAAAGAAAGAAAGAAAGAAAAAGAAAGAAAGAAAAGAAAAGCCTAAGCCACCTCTACCTCTGTCTCAGTTTGTCTCACCTTAGATAGAACCTGCTCCCTTCTCGGAAAGGATGTGAATAGTAAACTGGATTTCATGTCTGTTATACTTACCTGCCACTCACCCCACATTCCGCAGTTCGCGGGTAGAGGCCGCCCAGGGTCCAGCAAGGCATACTAGGTGCTGAATGAAGTCAGTTTCTTAATTTTAAGGTGGATAAAGATGGTGGTTTATTCCTTCACACGTGGATCATTTCAGATTTAGAAAACTGGTCTTGTTTCTGGCTTGAGGGTGAACAGCTGAAAGGTGAACAAAACCTCTGTACTTCTTTTTAGTAGTTATCGCTAAATGGAAGAGGCAGAGTTGTAAGTTAGAAAATAGCAAAAGAATGCCATACACCGCATATGTAAGGTCCTGTGAATCTGGGAAGAGGGAGGGGAACGGTCGGTAAGCATGGAAAGTTGTAGAAGCACATGGAGGACAGCCAGTTGAGGACACTTGCTTTCTTCCATTTGCTGCAGAACTGGGTGAGTGTGATGAGATGCAATTGGAAGGGCTTCATGTCTCTGCTGGGACTCTGGACTGTCCCAGGGCCACTGGTGAGGCTTTGAGGGCTGTGCAGAATGAAGTGCAGGAAGCATGCAGCTATTTAGTTCACAGAGAGGAAGACAGCATGGAAGTGGAGAGATGGAAGACAACTCAGAATAATATATCCTGCTTTAGTCCAAGCAGGGGCAGCAGGGCTGGGTGAGGACAGGGCATTCAGAGGAAGAAGAACTCACACAGCACAGTGCTCCATCGCTCAAGGAAGACAGAGATTCTGTTTTCATGCAGCTTACACGTTGGTGGGGAGTAGGAGAGAGCCTTCTCCACTCTTCCCTTCTGTGCCAGTAAGGAAACTCCAGAGTTGTGACTGAGGACGTGGATACTTGGAATAGATCACAGTTGGGCTTTTCTTTGGCTTCCTCTTGGTCTTGCTAGAAGCCCCTGCACTGGGTTCTGGGCAGGTCATGCCCTGGAAATGCAGAGGCCTCTTCTCCCCACCTTTACTCTTCTGCTTGTTAGAATGGACCCTCACTCATGAAGTTTCTTATCCCATGTGCCCGATCCTGGAGGGTGAGCAAGAACAAAGCACGAGGGCCCGAATATGACAACTTCATGAAGAAGAGCAGTCACAGCACCCTGGGTTCTGCTGTGAAATACCTAAAATTGGATCTCATTGTTTGGGGTTTTCTCTGTCACAGAAGCTGAGCCTCCATTGTAGGTAATCTTGGGGGGAGGGTATAAATGATTATAGATACTAGCTGATTATAGTACTTAGCTGAGCCCCATTATAGGGGCAGCTAGAGGGGGTGTAGGTTGGGGTGATATAGGGCATGACCTGGGAGGCTGATGGTTGTGTACTTACCACAAACTTACCTTAGGGTAAAATTATGACATGCACTCACTAAGTGCCTCTTTACTCCCTGACCTTTACCTTAACCCAGAAACAAAGGCTAAGACCCTGGTTGGCCTAGATTACACCCATCAGTGAAACAGTTACTGTTAGGAGCCAGCCCACCCCTATGGGTACGGTACACAGTCCCCTGACCCTTGGGAATTTTGATAGAATTCCCCATGGTGTCTGGTATGCCCCGTTGCTTGGCAGCTGTTCCTCACATTTACAGCCTCTTAAATACACTTTTGCCCAGCGTTATTCTCACTCCCTTTTCTTTTGGCCGGGACCTGAGCTCCTCATTCTCTGCCAGGGCCTTCAGCTCTGTGTTCCTTGAGCTGAAGATGAGGAACCAGAGCATAAGTGGGGAGGTGCAGTGACAGGAGGCTATTGAAGACCCCTGGGCCTTCAAAGACCACCTGCCTGACTACACCGTGAGGCCAGACACCTAAGAGCATTGCCTGCAAATACATCACTTATGCATGAACTGAGTCTGTTAAGCTTCCTATGTTATTATTTGAAATAGGTACTAGCCATACTTTGGCTGGAAGGAAGTGGTTTGTGGACTGCCTAAGCTTCGCAGATCAGAAAGATGAACTTATGTAAGCTCTTACGTCTGAGTGTGCCTGGCAGGGGGGTGAGTGAGCCCAGAGCACAACAGCCCAGTTCTGTGTTTTATTATTCTCAAATCCTGGTTTAAGTAAGTTGGTTAATTAACTGGTAAAGGCCAGAGTCTGTTCTTCGAAGTGTAAGCTGATTGCCACAGTAATTACAGTAATTAACAAGGAGACTGTGGGCTGAGACAGTTGTGAAATCATCAGGGCGCTGTGCGGGAGGACGGGGAAGTTGAGCGAAGAAACTGCTGCAGTAGACAAGGGCTCCGGAAGTTCTCGAAGAGGAGGCCATGTTCCTTTGACACCCAGGCAATGCAAGGCAGGCTCTGCACAAGTAGGAGGCAGGAAGGAAATTTATAGGCAGAGGGAAGAAAAACATGAAAGGGAGAGAAAAGTCTGGTACATCTGAGGAGGAGAAAGGATACCAGAGTGGTTGGGGAAGTTGTAGCACCTGGAGCGGTTAGGTCACCTGCTCACTTACGGACTATGGGAAGGAAATTGGCTTTATTTTATTTTATTTTTTCAATATACATGAAGAACAACATCAACAAGTTCTTCTCAAAATTTTTAAACTTTATTTTCAATTGAAAAATCATTAGTATCTGTAATGTATGGTGAAGAATAAATTATGGATGATTAAACCAGCTCCCGCCTCTCTCTGTGGTAAGATTTAACACCATCTCTTTCAGCTCTTGTGAAATATGCAATGCAGTTTTACTTTCTAGAGTCTGTGTGCTGTGCCACCGCACACTGGAGCTTGCCTTTCCTACCCAGCTGTGACGCTGTACCTGTTGACTAATGCCCGTCTTTTCCTGTCCACTCTCACCGCTCTCAGACACCAGCCCCTTGTGACCAGCAGCCACTCTGCGTCTGAGTTCAGCTTTTCTCGGTTCCACATGGTGCCAGGTCAAGGTGTCAGGAGGAAGCTTCTCTGAGCTTCCTGCTTTAACCTCTTCAGGCTCCAGCAGTCTCAGAGGTAGACAGGTCGACCCACCTTTTTGGTTGCTGCCTAGTTCTTAGAAATTGAGGAATAGAATATTACATATATTGACATAGATGTGAACTGGTGGGGGATCCCAGGCCAAGCTTATTTCCCTTAGCACAGTGTCCTCCAGCTTCATGCATGTCATCAAAAAATGAGTTCCCCGGAGTTCAAGGGCTGAAGAGTACCGTGTCGTGTACATGCACCACATTTTAAAGACCCATTCAGCTGTTGATGGACACTGAACTTGTTCCCAGGGTGTGGCTTTTAGGAATAATAGGACACTGAACGAAAAAGTGAGGGCATCAGTATCAAGGGATTTTAGTTCAGCAGCAATGGGGAAGTCATTCCAAGGTTTCAAACAAACGTGAGGTGATCTGATGTTTTAAAATATGGTGTTTTGTTCCTGGGTCTGTGGCTAGTGTTTGTCTAGCTCACAATGCTCAGTTTGATACCCAGCATTTAACTAAGTAAAGTAAATAATCTGACTTGTGAAAAAAATAGCATTTTGAATGTGGGTAAAACAAATGTTAGGGGAAAAGTGGAGGTGGAAACGATAGCAGGGAAGTGATTTGAAGTGGGTGATGCCAGAGAGGCTGGAGTGGACTGAAGGACTTTATCCATACTTAGGAGATTGACAGAGTGTGCTACAAAAATGCATGTAGACGCCTGGGAGAGGAAGATATGAAGAACCAATCCTGTGGTTTTTGTTTGAGCAGCTGGGTTGACAGTGATGCCATTTGTTAAAATTGAAATCACCTAGGGAAATAATTTTAGAAGCATATACCAAAAGATCCTTTTTGGACAAGTTTAGTATAAAAGTACCATTGGATTGTGAGGTCCTTAGGCATTTTGATATTCAATTCTGAGCTTTGGAGCAGAGCAAGAAATTTGGTAAGTCATCAAAATATATAGTATTGGTACTTTAATGTTTGTTTTATTAGTGCAACATGGTGGTGAACACCTTTAATTCCAGCATTCTGGGAGGTTGAAGCAGGAGGACTTCAAATTCTAGCTAGTGTAGGCAATTTAGCAACATCGCAAAACTCGATCTCAAAACAATAAGAAAAGGCTGGGGCTATAGCTCAGGGACAAGGCACTGGGGTTCAATCTCCAGTACAGCTAAAAAATTCACTTTATTTATAAAATATTACAATAAAGCTCAAGTACAGAAAATTGTTTAAATGTACCCACCATTTAGACACAACCAGTGCTGACACTTTGCTATTTTGTTACACAGGAATTTAAGACATGCCATGTTGCCATGAGGTTAAGGGAATGAGCTCCCTAGTAAGGATGCAGGGAAGCAGTGGCCTGCAGGCATCTTGGTTCTTATCCACTCCCAGCTCTACCTTTTCTGCCAAGAGACTGGTCCTGGAGGGCAGGACTGAGGCCTCAGGTTGGTCAGGATCTCACCAAGGAGAAGCAGCACAGGGATTTCCTCTGGAAGAGGACGGCTTGGAAGTCAGCACCAAAGAGCTGCAGGATGAGAACTCCTAGATCCTAGGTCAACATAGCTTTCAGAAGCTCATGGTCTCCAAGAAATTCACATCTGTAGAACTATGCCTAATGTCCTATTTCAGGACCCTAAACATTAAGAGGAAGCCACGCAGGTGGCTAGATCCTTTTTACTTCTTGATTGTGAGATCTTGAAGCGGCCAGAGCAAGAAGACCACAGAGGTTTTCTTCTCATGGGTGTGTGCCTTCCAATATTGAAATGTCCACCAGGCCACTACCGAAACAGGAGTGGGGACCTGCAAGCCTCTACCACCCCTCAGAGCTCTTTACTCCCACCCCAGTGTGCAGATCTGGAGAAACACCTGTGCAGGTGAGAGAAATGCAGGGCAAGGAGGAAAAATAGAAGAGAGACAGACCGTGACCTAAGGTAAATACAAAGGCCATAAGGAGATGCAAGTACAGCACAGGAAGATGTCCTACAAAGAAAAATTATTTTAAAAATATAAATAGATGAATTGAAGCAAAGTAAAATGTTTGTTAGGATGAACAAAAATATACACAAAAATACAAATTTCTACACATAACTCTCTCACCTAGCAACTAGTGTTCTGGAAAATCATAAAGGAAAACCATCTCAAGTGAGAAAAAAAAAAACAATAAGAGACACTGAACATGTTACAGAAAGAAAATCACTGGGGGATTGATCAGCAAGCCCGCCCATGTGCACCATGTTCTGGAAGAAGAAAAGGAGAGACAGAAAAGTAAGCCAATGGGTGAATAAGTAGCAGTCAAATATTTTCCAGAGTTTGAGAAAGGCTTAGCTTGCACATTGAAAGGGCTTCTCATTCCAGGAAAGCTTGGTGAGAACAGACTCACACCTAGACACATTCGAGCAAAGCACCAGAATTTAGGCCCACTTGTTTATACACTTGTTTTTAGGCTTTTGACAGCATAGAAGATCCCAGTAACAAGAGGGACATGTGTAAGATGGCATTTGAATATTAATCTTCAAAATGAGAAGCAAAATTCAGGAAACTAATGACATGTATGATGTATAGGAGTAAAGAACAAAACCCGTCCCTGTATCCAGCCAGCATGTCACTTACAAAGTGGTAAATGTGATTAGTGTTAGGAACCGTGACTTTCCTGGATTACCCAGTGGCCTCAGTCTAACCATACACACTCTTCAAATGTTTCCCAGCTGCAGCAAACCAGGGACCCGGTGGCATGGGAAGGAACTCAGCAACTGCTGTCGCTGGCCTTCAGGATGAGGGAAGTGACTACGAGCCCAAGGATGTAGGTGGCCCCTAGAAGCCGGATGAAGCAAGAATAGGCTCTTCTTTTATGGCTGGGATCTAAAATGTCCTGCCAAAGTCTTGTGTGTGTGGAGGGGATTAGGTCATGGATCGCCATCCTCACCAGTGGGTTCACCTGTGGTTGGGTCCAGAGCTGAATGAGCTATTAGGAGGAGGGGCCCGGCTGAAGGTGGTCACTGGGGCCTGACCTGGAAGTGTGAGCCCTTCTCTTCAGCTCCACTCTTCTCTTCCTACTTCCTGCCCCCATGAATCGAGCACCTTTTCTTCCGCTACGCCCCCTCTGCCATCCTGTTTTCGCCTGACAGCCTGTGAACCAAGGATTGAAGCCATGAGCCACAGTAACCCTCTCCACCTATAAGTCGTGGGTGCCAGGCATTGTGTCTTGGACACCTTACAGCCTCCAGAAAGGAAGGTAGCCCCATTTATGCTTTAGCCTAATGAGAACTTCTTGGATTTCTGATCCACAGAACTGTAGGGTGAAACTTATGTTCTATTAAGAACTTTGTCTTATTAAGGAAAGAATAGAAAAACTCATAAAACTTTCTATGGGGACAAAACAGGATTTTTTGGCAATAGAATGGTTTATAGCATTTATTTATTTATATGTCCAGGCTGAGGAAATTTCTCAATAAAAAAACTTTCAAAAGTAGCAAGTTATAATGGAAAACTCCAGCTAGTAGTTTGGAAATAATAATTATAAATGAATCTTACAACCTTTACAGTTAACATTAGGTGGACCATGGTGGGTCTTGGAGAATATATAAACAATAATAAGAATTACAAAATAAGTGGACACAAGGGAAGGAAAACTCCTAAGAACTTGGAAATAAACACAGTAACTCAGCACAACTTAGGAGTTGAGAATGTCGGTAAAGGTTTCCCAAAATTCTTTTTACAATAGTTTGAGGAAGGAGTATTTGGGGAGGAAAATATGAAAGTCCAGCCACATTTGCAGATGTAGGAGAGAAGGATATGTTGATGAAGACATAGCTGGTGTCCTGTTTTCACATAATGCAGAGAAGTTGGTTTGACTATAAGCACAGGAAATATACAGCAGCTAATAGTGGAATACAAATGTGCAGAGCTTTTCCAAATTAAAATGAGGAAAAGTAAATGTGAATTAAATAAACTCAGTAAAAATAAAAGTAGGGCAGGGTTGCCACTGAGCTTTTCCTTTTGCTTTAGCTTCATGGGGTTGTTAACTATAAAGAGAACAAAAGACTAAAATACGTAGGCTTTAGCACTAAATGTTAGTGGACTGATTTCATTAAATGCCAAAGGTTGTAAAATTAGATTATGTGTCCCCAAATCATCATATTATTTTAAAGGAATAGTCAAAACTTAATGTTACAACAAAAATCAAAAATCGGGTCAAACCACAGGGGATCAAAAAACTCATTCAGAACAAATCGAGTTTTAATTAATTTTAATTTAGAATCACTTGGACCGGTCATTGCCCCCTGTTCCTAATCAGAGAATGTGGCACCTAACTGCCTTTGTTTTCACCTTATATACGTTTTTGGTTTCCATGGTGTTATGGTCGATACATTGTGTCAACTTGGGGAGTCTAGAGGTTTGGCTGAGTGATTCAGCAGGAAATCAGGGTGCTTACTTTGCACACATCCTGAGCCCGTGGAAATGGAGGGCATGGAGATTGTGTGAGAGCTACATGCCCCCTGGGTGGGGGTAACCTGTTTACAATGTAAGGGAAGGAAGGAGGCTGCTTGCAGCAGTTCTTCCCTTTTGCTCTGTTTGTTTTTGCTGTGCTCTGCTGTCGTGAAGTTTGCCCTCTGCCATGTGCCACTCTGCCTCTGAAGCAGCCAAGTATGGACTGAAACCTCCACAAACTGTAAGCTAACCAAACCTTTCTTTCCTTCATTTTGGGTGTTGGGTATTTTGTCTCAGCAACCAGAGAAAAGTAACTAAGACACATGGTAGTAGATTGGGATGTTTAGGCCTGGCCACAGTTGTTTATCTTGCACCATGTGACCAGGTCAGGTTCTGGGCACAATGATATATATACTTTATCACTCAGGCAAGGAGAAGAATTCCAGGACAAAATAAGAACTGCAAAGTTAACTCTTTACAACCCCTCCAGGATGTTTCTCAAGACACATTCTGAGGCTTGTCTATCTTAAAATGTTGTGCTAGAAGTCACCACCCCTTACATTAAGTGTTAAACAAACTTCAAAAATACATGTAGAAGGAGTTTTAATAAATGTAAGCCCTGCTTCCAAAACATAGCAATTACAGATTTTTAAAAAATACATTCTGGACCTGATATGAAACAGAAGAGCCAAACAATGGAGAAGGCAGAAAGCAGTGTCTAGTCAGGTCCCAGGAGTGATCACAGAGAGAGACCAAAATCTCTGCTGAACACCCAGGCCCGGGGTGTAGACTCTCAGCATTTCCAAAAGATTGGAGCACAAAGGCACAGGCTTACTTTGCTAAGGCTCCATGTCTGAAAGTGGTAAATACATGCATTTACCAGTAGACCAACTCTAGTTTTGGAATTTAATAAACTAAGAAAACCTTTACAATTCCAGCAAGGGTTGTCCAGTTTGGATAACTCCAAGATGCCGCAGAGAGGCCTCAAGGAAGCCTCTTCATACAGACAAAGGATATAGATTCCAGGAGAAATCACGGGGGTATCAGAGCCTTCTGCCCAGCTGCTGGCAGTCTCTCCCAGCTATATGGAGGGTACTTTGCCTCTGGACTGTGAAACATGAAGATACATAGGAAGACTCTTGTTTCAGGAGAGCTCTTTCAACAGACTTGGGAGAACCTCTTCCTCCACTGGTTGCATAGCTGAGCAGGAGCGTCAGATGATGATAGTAGTTGGGACCCCTCAATAAACCAGCTGCTCAGTGCAGTGCTGAACTTTAGGGCACACACACCCCTCATCAGCCTGCTTAGTGCTGTCTTGGCCAAGAATTAGTGTCTGCCTTTCAAGTGGCCCTAGAGACAGGCAAAATGCTCACCTCACCCAGCTGTAGCACAGCTCCACATTACACAGCCTGTCTGACTCTTTCCTAGTCGAGCCTTCTTAATCACACATGGCTTATGATCACTTCCTTTTCCTTCATCCTTTGCCTGTTTGTGGAACAACAATGAAAATCCAAAATTCAAATGTCAAAATACTAATTATTTCTCATAGCATAGATAATGCTTTAAATATGTATTTCAGATTGGCACATATCCACCACAGGCTTTTTGTATACATGCTTGTTCACCCTCTTACATCCTTTGATCACCAGGGTGTGAATTTTGTAGAGTATCAATAGATAAATTCAATGTAAAGGTCAATCAATTGCTAGTTAAATCTAGTTCCTCCTCTGCCAACCAGACTCTATTGTGAGGCTTTCAACTGAATTTCTCTTTTATTAATTAATTAAGTTTATTAAGACTTTTTAGGTATACATAATGATCACATTCATTACAGGGAATTTGTAACAGTACATGATATAACTTGATTCTAAAAAAAAGGAAAAAAAGAAAATTCAAAAAAGAATCAATTTAATTTCTCAATACATTTGATCATTGTTATCAGTATTTTAATAGGTTTCTGCAAATTTATTGAGTTATTCCTAACAGTAATACCTGCATTATGTGCATAGTAGTCATGTTATAATAGGGTGGGGTATAAATCAATAATCAAATCTCAATAATTCCAGTATTGCAAGTCCTTATGGACACAGTCTGTGCTCTATTACACACTATAAGGTTATACTCATAGGTTCCCAAGTGATCTTAATTTTCAGTAATAACTATTCCCAATCCATAAATTTCCATCACATGTAGTAGGTTTCCAATGTTGACTTGCAGTACTATTTGTGTATTTTGGTTATTTTGATATGTATAGGACACTGGCAGCAAGAGAAAGTCTAAATCTATTACATTCTTCATTTAAGAACTTCCCCAGGCTAGGGAGACATGTCCCTCCAAATTTTGTTTGATAGACTTTTGTTACTAAGGCCCCAGGACACAGTTCTTGGGATACCTCTGCTTCCATCCAGAGAAATATACATACTAGTCCCTTTGTGACAGTGTACAGTCCTGCTCTAGAACATGTAGTCTAGAGTGTTAGTTACCTTGTGGATCTTTATCCATTTTTATAAAGCCACATTGTCTGTACAGACCACTTCCCTTATGCCCCCAAATATTGTCCTTTTAAAGCAACAAGTACAGGCCAATAACATATTGCTCCCCTTGGTGTGGTTCTTGTCATTATCCTCTCCTTGGCTGAACTGATGTTACCCCGTTCATTTGCTGGATCATTCATTCCTCCACTATTCTTTACCGGGTGATCTCCTAGATGGAGAACAGAGGAGGGTGGAATCCATAAATGATTTCTAGGACTAGGAGAGCTAGTTTCTAGAACTTTACAACATTGTAAAGGAGAGGGAGGGCAAAGAGGAAGTGGAGAGTGGACAGTTCTGGCAGAACAGGAACAAGGAGATGTGAGCCAGCAGACAAAACCAATAAGTTTCCCACACTGCAGGTAAATCAGATGAAATAAGGGCAGGAAGTGTGGTCTGAGTGTGGCCATTTGAAGATCATTTATGACTTCCTGTTCCTCCACGTTAGCTTCTATGAATCTGGCCATCTTGGTTCCTAGATGAGGGACCCTATTACCAGGGAACACATTAAGAGTTCCATTAAATTAAGGCAAAAGATGCTACCTGGTGACATTGGATTCTTTATGCCAACAGACCAGTATAAACGAACAACAAAGGAAGCTATGGTGTTGGCTGAGATAATGGCCCCAAACACTGTGGGAAAGAGGATTTCTGCTGTGTAACGGGAGTAATGGGACATGAAGCCATGACTGTTTTTCTATTTTTATTCCCTGGCCTGTGTGTTTTCCCATTTGGCATTATAGAACCATATTGTGGCTTTTGGCTCATTTTTTTCCTAAAGAATAGTACCCTCCTTGTTATGGTTTATACCTAGATGTCTCCCAGGAGGACTTAAGTGCTCATAAGTGGGCCTTCGGAAGGTGCTGCACCCATGGGGATGATACAGCTAACTTCCGGTCAGGGATGGGGTCTGGTTGGGCGAGGCGGTTACTGGGGGCGTGGCTTGGAAGGGTTTATCTTCCCTCCTCGCTCCTTGTTTCTCCCTCCACTTCCTGGCTGCTGGGATGTGAGCAGCTGTCCTCCACTATGACGGTCTGCCATGCTGTTTTCTACCTTGGTGCCAGACAGTTATAACCATGAGGCAAAATAAAGCTCTTCTCCTTTGAGTTGCTGGGCCATGTATTGTGTCTCAGTGACCAAGAAAGTGGCTAAGGCACATATCTTACAGGGTGTCATCTCTATACTGGCCCCTCAGTGGCACATTTAATTAAGAGTTCCTTATATTCCTTTGTAGGCTGGCGTGGGGCAGATAGGATCAATATACCCTTTGCTTATTGCCTTCCCACCACACTTCCTTTGCTGGAGGGTGACCCCTTGGCTGACATGATATATTGTATTATAGCTTGGTCATCAGACACTTTGAGACTTGATAGTAGACTGGCCAAAACACTATAGGTAGGGAAAGCAAACTTTGACCAACAACACATGTTAATTCTGTCTAGATTGAACATAGTCTTTTCTTGGGTGAAAGAATCCTATGCAATCAAATTATCATCCACTGAGAGACAGTGTAGTGGACTGACAACTGGTGGTCAAATTGTAATACCCAACTGAACTGAGTAAGTGTGGTGCTGAGGATTGTTGCAGGAGCATAAGAGGCAGAACTGAAGAAGAAGTTAGGCTGTTGGTTGCTGGTAGAAACTGTTGGGACACTGTTGGAAGCAGAGAGAAGCTGTAAGGAGCGGTTGGTTTTCTTGGAGGAGCTTATCATGCTGGTCTTCTGGTTGAACTTGGTTGTTTTCATCCTCCAGGGAGCTCAGGACCTTGTTGTCACTGCAAATGGCTTTGGTGCACTTTGGGGGAGCTCTGGTCCTCACTCTGAGCATCACATCCTGGCTCTGGAGGGGGAAGATGGTGCACTGCTCAGTCTCCCAGAGAAGATGGTCGCATTGATCTTCCTGCTTGGAACTCGGCTGTTCTGATTATTGGAGGAGCTCGGGATCTCACTGTTGCTAAGGATGGCTGTGGTACTTTCTAGGGGAGCTGTGGTTCTTTGAGCCTCACTTTCTGGCTCCAGCGCAGATCCCTCATCCTGCTAGCACAGATCTTTCATCTCATTGGCACAGACTTTCTAGCTTCCATTACTGACCTTTGGGCCTTCCAGTGCAGATCCATGAAACAGGCCTGCATGAGATATTATTATGGGCTTTGGGCCTCCAGGTGGACTCATGGGAGGCATTATGATGAGCTCTAGGTCTTCAGCTGGACTCATGCAGGACATTATCATGGGATCCAGGTCCTCGGCTTGATTCTTTGGTATTTAGTGTGTGGACAGATTTCCTGCATTCTCTTGTATGTGATTCTTTGGGTGACTATTATAAATAACCTTATAAAATATGTGTCCTGTATTGTTTTGTTCCACTTGCAAAACCCAAACCAACATGGGTGGCATCCACATGGCTTTTTGTTGGTGGCAGTCTCATCAGTCAGAAGCAGCAGTTACTAGATTTACTTTGAAGAGATAGAGCCAATTATTGGTGTTTCCCCAGCCTCCCTCTCTACCACTGTGGCCATCTTGCTTACAAGGTCACTGTCCAGGCACCAGGTGGCCAAGAACAGAAATTGACTGACATTTGCTGAGCCAGTCACCTTTTGGCTCCTCTCCATCTGAAGTATAAATAGTCAGTACAGTAATACAGTAATTCCTGCGTTCTGCACCTTCTCCAATAGGCTCATCTGTATGCTTCTTTCCCCAAATTCCTCATCCCAGTCTTCCAGTCTGGCTCATTCCAACCAGTCAGTTGTTAGTTTGTGTTGTGGTTTGTGTCTAGAGGTCCCCTCAAAGGCTCATCTAGACTGTGTGACTGATTCATAGTGCAATGCTGGGATTAAGAGTGGGTGATTGCTGAATTGGCCCACTGACTGGATTGGCACTGACTAATTGGGGTAAGCTGGGTATGGTGTAAGGGACAGAAAGAGGCTTATCTCTCCCTTTTGCCCTTGTTGTTTTTGCTGTCTTCCACTGCCATGAACTGTTGCCCCTCTGCCATGTGCTACCCTGCCCTGGAGACAGCCAATCATGGACTGAAACCTCCACAAACTGCGAGCTAAATAAACTTTTCCTCCTTTGTCTTTGGTTGTCAGGTGTTTTGTCTCAGCAATGAGAGAAAAGTAAGCGGGACAGTCTGGGCATCACGACTGCAGACCCCTTCTCTCCTCTTACCGATCATTTTCAGGGCTCTTCTGTAGAGCATCAGCAGTTCCTTTTTAGCTTCTGCCCACATGCTGAGTTGATGCAGCCCACATGCTGAGTTGATCCATCTATGAACCAACTGGGCTTTTCCCTCCTCCTTTACCACAGGTCACAGAGGACTTTCTGTGAGTTCATAAGCATGAAACCAGGGGGACACCTATGGCAACAGCACAACTAGCTCAGGCCTTGGAACATATGCTTGTGGAGCTTTCGCAGACACTCTGGGCTGAGTTAAATTGGATCCCAGTTGCATCCCATTCATTTTATGGTGGGTTGCAGCTGGAGTCACTAGACTATTCATGCCTCATTGAGTCTATTAGTATCACTGTATGCTGGTAAATGTTTAAAACTTGCTCTAAAAATTCTTGCCCTTGAGTTCTATGGTGTAAGCATTTTCACTGTGGGTGAGTTCGAGGCCCAAAATGCTGTCATAGGATGTGGACATGGGAAGAGATATTGTGGTGTAACCTTTCTATAGGCTACATTGTGTTCACCTTCTGATGGTCAACTCTGGCCACATGGCCACTTGGTGTCTACTTCTAGTGGGCCCAGGGGTCCCAGGAATTGTTTATCATCAACAGTTGATAGTTTTATGCTATTGATTCCTTAGCTTTACTCTGAAACCCTAACAATGTGCACTGTAGATAACATCTTGACACAAAGATAACCTGGTATTTTAAGTCTAAGCAACAATCTCACATCTTAGGCACCATCTTTCCTTACACTGGGCTCTACTGAAAGTTAGTATTTCTTTGCATCATTGGACAGATGGACCATTGCAGTATTTATGGTGCCTCTCAAATACAGAGATGCCCACCAAACATTGGTGCTTTTTCACTGCTAGTGATATAGGGAAAATATAACTCCTGATCTGCTAGATGTCAGATGTGCTGAGTTCATGTCCCCTGAATATCAAAAAAGGAATTCCAAGAACAAAGCAGGTTGTGAGTAGGAAAGGTTTATTAAGAGAAAGCTCTTGTGAGACAGAAGGGGCCCTGAGTGTGGTGGTCACTGAGGCTCTTCATCAGGGGTAATTTATACAACAAAATCACAGTGTGGGTACAGCATGGGTCAAACTACATCAACCTATGGGATTTACAAGTGTAGCTGCTTAGCCAATATTGATCCAGTAGGGAAATGAGTCACATAACAAGGTACATGGGAAAAACAAAGGCACTGTGGGAAAGGAGGGAACTATGGGTCCAGATGTTCTGGGCCCACCTGTGCACCTGTTGTCTAGCTGAGCCCACTGGGTCAGGTGGTGCTGGTCACAAAACCCTCAAGCTGCTGTCCATCTCACAGGCCTGGCTATTGTATCTCCATCCTGAGAGCTAGTTCTCTTTAGATTTGCCTCCAGCCACAATTCTGATGTCTCTGTTTTGGGGCTGACTTCCTTGAGAGCCCAATGTCTTTCTGACAGTATATTAATTTTTATTTAATTAGGTTGCCTAGGAGACAATTAGTAACTTATCCTTTGCCTTGGAGTAGATATTCCAGGAGCCTAAAAATTCTACCTACGCAGCAGTCTCAGCAATCTCTCTCAATTTTTCTCTCCCTTTGGAGCACACTTAATTTTCCAAAGGATCCAGAGTACTTACTGCTTCCTGCTTATCACATACAATTAACATGACAGCTTCAATATCCCGGGCCAGTGTGATGGTCTGCAGAATATCTGGATGACCCAAGGCTCATCTGACAGTATGACAGAAAACGGCAGAGCTAGCCCAAGGGGAAGACTGAGTGTCCGCTCTTATCTGCCCATACGAATGGGAACTTATTTTGATTCCTTCTCCTCGTAAGAATGAAAAAGAAAATATTTATTCATTCAGTGGCAGCATACCAGGCAGTCAAGACTGTGTTAATCTCTAACGAACATGTCACCTGCGGTTCAGTGGCTACAACAGAGCTGCAGCCCCGTGGCTGCTCAGTAGGATAGTCCACTGTAATCTGCTAAAGCTCTTTTCTCTTTTGCCAGCCAAAATATATTCGGTAGGGTCCTACTGGGGACCACCACGCAGTACTGTACTCCTTCTGTGTTTACCTATGCTTGGATCATGGACACTTACAGCTGTCTCCAGGAGTCAGTATTGTTGCCTGCCGGACAGGTTTGTAACGAAAGTGTAATAGGCTGTTACAGATGACCTAGGTGTATAGCAAGCCATACTGTTCAGATTTGCAATGTGTGAGAGTGCCCACAAAGCAACACCTTTATTGTCTGTCTACTCACCTTACCCTAAGGACAAAATGTTCCGAGAGGCATTCACATAAATTCTGGGTGCCAGAACTTGCTGACTCGTTCTAAACTAGCTGGAGATGGTAGCAATTCTGTCCACTTTCCTCCTGATGGGTTTGTACTGCCGCTTGGTCTCTGCTATAGTCAGATCCCATGATCCCGATTCCCATGATGTCCTACCTACCATTATTTCTAGGCTTTGGGGTGACATGAGTGTTCCCCTAACCTTGCCGTATGGATGCGGGGGGTGTCTTTGCATCTCCTTAAGGAGTATGGGTACATTGTTTTCTATTTTGTAGAATGGGCTCCTATCCTTGTACTTATGCTTCAGTGAGTCCTTTAATTTCTTCCTCATTCATTTGCTGCAGCTATGTTGGTACCTCTATATATTGGCCTTTTCATATTTCAAGCTTCCAAATGCCATTCCAATAGCCTATCACAACTGGCACTTGTTAAATCTTGTGTCACTGGAAAGTATCGCCATATTGCAAAACTTTCCCTAATGCAACTTTGCATCCTGTTCCCCCCTTGGTCTGTCTCCCTTCGGGGTACACTCTCCATTTGCTATGGTAACTTGTTATCTAGAGCCTGAAGCTCTACAGGCCTAGCTTCTCTCTTTTATCTTAGCTGGCCCAGTGCTTCCTGAGTCAGACTATGCTGATATTTGATTCTAATTACAAGCTAAAGGAGGAAGTAGGGCAAATCTTAAGGACAATAAATGTGATCTAAGCTTTGTGCTTTGAGGCTTCTGTGTAACTTTAAGAGAAGGAGAGGGAAGGAGGGAGGAGGAGGAAGGGAAGAGGGAAGCAAAAGACAGAGAGAAGGGGGGAAGAGGGGACAAGAGGGAGGGAGACAGAGAGGGACAGAGAGGGAAGGAGAGAGAGAGAGACAGACAGAGAGAGAGAGAGGGAGAGTTTCTAGCTTCCAATAAGAAAGAATTCCTTTGCACATACGATTCATGATTCCAGGATAACTGTGCCTACATAGATACCCCATCCGAGTGTCAGCCCCACTCCTTCCTTATCAGAGCCCTGTGATCATGTTGGGCCAAGACTGAGCCTTCTCAGAAGCTCTGCTAATAACTAAGGCTTGTCCCTGTTCTTCAGTTATGTCTGCTACAGACTAGAAGTTTTTCTTTAGATGCTGCCAGAGAGGCCCTCTCTCCCTCCTACTTCATGTTAATTTGTTGATTAATAATTGAGCCTCCAAATTCTCATTTTTCCTTCTCAATCACTGGGGCTTAGTTGTTATTTCCTCATGCCTCTAAAATACCTGGGATATTGTTCCAGGTATTGTGTCTTCAGTCGCCACTGGTGAGCGGCAGCAGGGGCTCTGGCTTTGCAAGGAATGTCAGCATTCCACCTGTCACCGGGAAGGGGTTCTCACCGTGAGCCTGCAGGAAAGTGATGGAGTGTTGCACTCTCCATCTTTAGAGTCTGCTTCCGGGGAACACTCCTGGTGTCAATCATCTTAGACTGATAAGGTTCTGCATTTAGAGAATTTGTAGGGGATGTGCTTTATGGAAAAGGAGGTAAGAAGCACAGTAGGGGATGGGAAACACATTAAGCCAAAATGTGGTCTTAGTAGAGATTATCTTCATTCTGATACCACAGGACGCTTGTAAGACAAATTACATGACAGAGCTCATCCCACATTAGGTCAGAAGGGCTGGCCTTATGCATCTCCTACCAGCAAGCTATTAACTGAGTCAGCCCTGGTGGGAAAATGGGAGAGGTGAAGCCTCTCAGTTCCAGGGTAAGGGTGCAGGGTACTCCTCTGGAATAGAGGTGAGTGGTTAATTGTTATCTCTGTCACTCACAGCAAATAGGAAATGGCACAGCCATTAGGAGGGAGCTGGGTGGACACAACAATGCCAATTACAACTGCACAGAGCTGTTCTGAACTGTCATGGTTGGTAAATTGAAAGAGTGATTCTGTGTCCTGACTGAGAAATATGCTCCTTTGAACTGTTTGGAAATCTTTTCTGGGTTTGGGCAGTGCGTTAGGTGCTTCCTCATCTGGGAGAAAATGCCTGACCTGCACAACTTTGAAGAGGAGAGGTTTATTTTGGGCCATGTTTCAGTCCATAGCCTGCTGGTTCCAAGGCAGGATGGCACAGCTGAGGGGCAGAGGAGGAAAAGCCGCTAATGTCATGGTGGCCAGGATGCAGACAGTGAAGGGAGAAACCAGGAGAAGAGGAGACACACCCTGCCAGGTCGTGTCCCTATTTACCTTCCTCTTGCAATCAGTTCCCACCTTCTAACATCACATCCAGGTATGGAGTCCTCATTATTAAATAACCTTTCAGAAGCCCCAGCTATAAGTGCATGAGGCTTTAGGGGACATCTAGATATGAAACATGACATTCTGATCTTGCCCACCAGAAGGATCATGAAGCTCTCTTCATGCAAACTGCATTTAGTCCATCTCTAAGAGTTGTGAAAGTCCTCGTATCTACAACACTGCTGAAAAGTCCAAGTCCGAAGTCTCCTCTAGGGTTCAAAGCAAATTCTTAGCTGTGCACCCTCACGCAAATCAAAAAGAAAGTTAAACTCGGCCGACATACAGTGGCACCAGAAAACATTGCCATTCCAAAAGGGAGGACTAGGGGCATGGAAAGCAATAACACCAAAGGAAGACTGAAACCCAGCAGGGCAAACACTAAATCCTAAAGCTTCCATTCCAGCACCTAGGGCAAGTTGTAACCAGATGCGAACTCCGAATGGCTTTGGTGTCCCTACTTCTGTGGCACCTCCTGGAAGCTCCCACAGCTTCTTTGGGCAAGCTCCACTAGCAGGCTGTAACTTTGTTCGGTGGACATTCTGTGTTCCTGGCTCCTCCAATTTCTGAGATCCCCACTATACTTTTGGTTTCACTCTCACAGTTTTACGCATTGCCTTTTCAGGGACATGCTCTTCGGCTTTCTTTTGAAATCTGGGTGAAAACCTCCCTGACCCCACAACTCTTATTTTCTGGATGCTTGTAAAATGAGCACCACATGAGTGACACTAAGGTCCCCTGAGCAGAAGCTAGGTCCCCTTAAATAATGACTTCAGAGGCCTCTGAGAGCCTGGATAGCTCAGCACTGTGAAATGAATCCCAGAAAACCAATTCCCTCAGTGGCCTTTCTCTAACATGGTGCCTCTGGGCTCTCTTCTCAAATGTAAGCTTTATAGCCTTGCACCTTTGAGCCTGGGTGTTATGGATTCCTCACATGCACTCAGGGCATCTTTTGTATTGTCTTGATGCAAAATACTCTGCTTCTTATTAATGCTGATCTTTTTAGTAATCAGGCTCTCCTCAGCTAAAACTTTGCAAACTCTTCCTTGCTGGGGGAACTGAGAATTTAAAATCAACAAGCAGCATCCATGCTACAGCATAAACATTAGACTACCTTGAAATTTTCTCATCTAGATTAGTTAGTCCACCACAGTCTTTGGACATAGCAAAATGTAGACAAATTTTCTGCCAGAGTATAACACACATGATCATGAGTTCATCTACCAATAGAGTCCTTGTTCTCAACTAATATCTCCTGACACTGGCCTTTGCCATCTGCTGTTTTATCAGCATTCTGGTCTTCTCAGCTCTGACCAGAATCTGTCATAAAGCTTGGTTTACAGAATTCTAGCCAGCATCTACAAGCCTTTCTAAACTCCTCCCCTGAACCAGTTCTAAAGGCTTCCAAGTCACATGGTGGGGTATACTCATAGCAACAGCTGCAATTATGTGGTACCAAAATTGTCTTAGTCATTTTCCTTGTAGCTGAAATAAAATACTTGACACCCAAAACATGTAGGAAAAGAGTTTTATTTTAGATAACGGGTCAGAATTTTCTGGCCTTTATGGTGGAGTGCCTGGCACAGAGGAAAGCTGGTCATGTTCTGGTGGACAGGAAGAAGATAGTTAAGGGTGAACCAAGAAGGGAAAGAGTCTTATTGGTCACTTAGGTTCATATTTTCCTCCCTCCTTTCTACCTTTATTGTACAGTTTTACTAGAGTGAGAGAAAATGAGAAAATCTGCTGTCAGATACATTGTCCCACTTGGTAAATATGGTTGCAAGAAAAATACTTTATCATTTTGCTTTCCAGGTGCAAGTGAAACTGTCTTTACTTTAATATGCATAATTTCTGGAAAGGGGACAGTAAGAGAGGAGAGAGGAAAAGGATGATCCGAAAGCAATGCATGATGGCTGAGAATGAGATTTAAAGACATTTAAATGTCTTCTGAGTTGACTTATAGATATTTACACTGAGAATCATCCTGTTCCCTTTTATTCCTCCAAAGTCTGAGCACACTGCTGAATAAGTAGTCTATGTTGTATAAACACTTGACATGGTGACACATGCTGAACTGTTTTGAAAACTGTGAAAATAAATCTGTATAGAAATCAGGTATCATGGTTGCTTTAAGTGAACCTCTGCAAAGTGTGAACTAAAGTTATTTCCACTTTATATCTCATTTCTCCCATACATAAACCCTTGCTTCAGACTGAGGTTCTTCCTCCCACTTGAAACAATATCCTTTTTATTCTCTCCTTCCTAGTTAAGGAAATTCCACCAACGATTGATTCTTGGCTTGGTTTGAAGCCACTCACTATGATGAAACAAATCCTGATACTCAAAGGATTGGTAACACAGGGCCAGTTTTCTGGGCAGAAAATGATGGCAGAAATTTGTGGACTTCACTCTTGTTTACTTAGGTTTTCCTTCTTCTACACAATTATCTTTCAATAAGATAGTGTTCTCTGAAACCACTGTGGAGATCGGTTTGGAGATTTCTCAGCAAACTAGATCTAGAGGTCTCACTCAACCCAGCTATCCCCCTTCTGGGTATTTTCCCAGAAGATCTGAAAACAGCATATCACTGTGATACATGTGCACCCATGTTTATAGCAGCACAAGTTGTAATAGCTAAATCACGGAAACAACCCAAAAGTCCATCCACAGAGGACTGGATTAAAAAACTGTGGCATTTTTACACAATGGAGTATTATTCAGCTGTAAAGAAAGACAATCTAGGGGCTTTTGTAGGCAAATGGTCACAATTAGAGACCAGCATATAGTATCATTAATGTAGGAACCTGGAGGTGAGAATATAGATTGGGAGGTATGAAGGGAGACTGCTCAAGCATAGAGAGCAATCGGGATGAAGGGAAGGAGAGGAGGAAGAGGGGGATAGCTGTGTAGGTAAGTATGTATGTGCGGGATGGCTGACATGGTTGCACTATTGTTTCATGTCATTTTGATGTGGGAAACAATAGATGATTAGTTGTCTGATCAATCTTGTATGTCTATTTGCATTGTCCTGAGTACACTTTGAAGCTACCAATGTGTAATACAACAACCATTGTTGATCCCCTGCCACCTTATCTGTACTTCAGTTTTTGTATGGTTCTTGTGCTACTGTGTGTATGTTTGTTAGTGTTTTTGTTCTTTTACTTTTAAAATAAAAAAAAAGATAGTGTTCTCAAAGTGAAGACCCCAGGCTAGAGTTTTAGTATCCGTAGAAAAGTAGTTAAAAATAAACAACATTGGTGCCACCCCATCCTTAAGATATGAAGTTAGCCTTGGTGTCCATCCACATCTGAGTGGATAAAGAAAATGTGGCATATATATATAATGGAGTAGTATTCAACCGTAAAGCAAAACAAAATTCTATCATCTGCAGCAAAATGGATGGAATTGGAGGACAGCATTTTAAGTAAACTAGATGTGTTGTTTCATCTGTGGAAGTTTAAAAAAATCAATCAAGTAGAATGGTGGTTACTAGCTACTAGAGTTACTAGGGACTGGAAACGGTTCTGGGGTGCAGGGACCATAGCAAAAGGGTAACTGGATGTGATCAGTACACTCTGTGAGTATGTATGGAAATAGTACATTGAATCCCACTGATATGTACAAATAATACATGTCAGTGAAAATATAACACATATTGTGGCCAGGATTCATGATATGTCAACTTGAGTGACACATTGAGTGTGTCTGTGGATGACTGACATGGAGGTCAGCAAATAGAGGGCAGGAGACCCATCCAGGTTGTGGGTGTTGACAATGAAGAGACTTGCAGCCTGGAAAAGGAGGACGTGTCTGCACTGTGAAGAGCTCCAGTCCTCCTGAGGGGGTCTGTCCTTTGCTATGGTCCCCTTTGCACATGTTGTCTAGCTCTCTAGCTCCTTCAGCCTTCCAGTGCAGGCTCCCATGGACAATCCTCTGATGAGCCTCTAGGCCTTAGGCCTTGGCGTGGAGTGGCCCCCTTGGTCCCTCTTTTTTAAGATTTCTATTTTCTTGAGCCGAGCAGCTGCTGGGTCCTTCAGTTTTCTAGGGAGCAGATGGGCGTGATGGACTCTCCCATCTCTGATCTTAATAAATCAGAGCCTACTTAATAAATCTTCTAGAATAGTTCTACATATACATTCTACTGACCCTGTTCCTCTGGAGAACTTTAACACACACACAAACACACACACACACACACGCCCTGACTGGGGTGCTCAGTCACTCCAAGTTCATCACTTTCTGATCATTGAGACACAATCCCTGAGACTGACAGTTTAAAGGGGGAGGGGTTTATTTGGGTTCACGGAGTGTGGACGTTTTAGTCCACAGCTGGCTGGATCCAACACAGAAACAGATCAGTGGAAGGGTGTGAGGGAGGAAAGCTGCTCATACCATGGCGGGCAGGAAGCAGGGAGATTGATGGGAGGAGCAGGAGAGGGAGATGGACCCTCAGGCCACTCCCCTGAGGGGCTGGAGAGGGACATGGAGTCTTAGGCCACGCCCCTGAGGAGCTGGAGAGGGAGATGGACACTCAGGCCATGCTCCTGAGGAGCTAGGAGGGAGATGGACCCTCAGGCGACACTCCTGAGGAGCTGGAGAGGGACATGAACCCTCAGGCCATGCCCCTGAGGAGCTGGAGAGGATGGACCCTCAGGCCACGCCCCTGAGGAACTGGAGAGAGACATGGACCCTCAGGCCATGCCCCTGAGGAGCTGGAGAGGGAGATGAACCTTCAGGCCATGCCCCTGAGGAGCTGGAGAGGGAGATAAACCCTCAGGCTATGCCCCTGAGGAGCTGGAGAGGGACATGGACCCTCAGGCCGTGCCCCTGAGGAGCTGGAGATGGAGATGGACCCTCAGGCCATGCCCCTGATGATGCCTCTGTTAAGCAGACCCCACCCACTGACATTGAGCCATGAACTCATCTGGGGATCAATCTACCCAAAAGCACAGGACCCACGTGAGTCAGTGACCTTACAAAAGAACCACCTCTGAGCACTGAGGTTTTGGGGAGACATTCCTGATCTACATCATAGTAGGTGCTCCGTAATCCATGTTGTAATAAGCTTTCCAGGTGAACCTGAGAGCTCCTAACTTGGGGGAACCTTTGTTGAATGGAATGTCCTACAAACTGCCTTCAATATCACCCCAGTGGCCTCAAGGAGTGCTCCCCAATTTAGCACTCCAGACCAAGTGAAACCATAGTTATGACACAGTTGGAACATTTAAACTAACTTCCCTAACAGCTTATTCATAATAAACAGGAAATGAATTTCCAGGGTATTATATAGATACCATGGTTCATGAGCTATGGAAATGTTATGATGGTTAAAAGTACCATATATAAAGTCAGACAAATTTGACTTGATTCCGCTTTGTCACTTAATCATGTTGATATTAAGACTCTGCAGCAGGAAAATGATGATAATAATAATACCTACCTTTTAAGATTGGAATAAAAGCAAAGTGAGATCATGAAGTGAAGCACTCAGCAGAGTGCCTGACTCAGAGAAGGTGTTCATTAAACGGCAATAAGTCATTACTGTGTTAGTCATCATCAGGTTATAGCTGTCTATCAGCAGAAGTCTCAGTGATTCCCTCCCAGGGCACCTCCACAGGGCATGGGGTACTTTTTAATGCTGGAATTCAGCAGCAGCCCTAGGTAGGTCTTGGGGCTTAAGCCAAGACTGATGTAGGAATTCTCTCCTTCATATATTATTCCCATGGTCTAAATTCTAGTTTGCTACCTTGAGGCCTTCTATCACTTAGGTCATTGATTTTAAACACATAGGCCACCCTAACAAGGCCCTGGAGCAAGAGCAGAAAGGAAGCCCCACACAGTGTTGATTCGTGTTTATAATTTTAGAGTGCAGAACAAGCTAAAAAGGTGTTATTCTTGAGTAGGTGGAATAAGAACGAGAACCCCCCAAGCCCTAAAATATGTGACTGGGCTACCTGACGTGGTAGAGGACTTGGCAGATGGGAGCAGATGGAGGATCTGAGAGGGGAGATTGCCCCAGATCATCCGGGGCAATGTAATCACCGGGCTCTTGATAAGAGGGAGGCCAGAGAGTCAGAGAAGGAAATGTGACAGCGCATGGGAAGCAGGGAGGGAGGCGGGGGTAGGAGAGGGGAAAACCAACAGCTCATGGAAGCCAGAAAGAGGCAGACAATGAATTCCAGCCTGGCACTTCCAGAAGGATCATAACCCCTCTAGACTTCTTATATCAGGACTGTCAGGTAGTACCTTCATGTAATTTTAAGCTACTGCATTTATGGTGATTTATTATTGCAGTATTAGAAAACTAATGACCCACCTATCTTTGTAATGTTAAAAATTTTAAATGTGTAGAAATAAGTTTTTGTGACTACAAGGCACACAAATATCAATGGTGATTGAGTCAATGATCTTTTGTGCAGCCACAGTCTTTGCGTGATCCAGTAACAGAATAAGGAGCAGTAAGAAGGTATCATTTGTTCATTCACTTTATTCCACTGCACTTATTTTTCTTGCCTTTATTTCAACTCAGTTGAGTTGTATTGTTCAGAGAACTTGGTTTTTTTTTGTTTTTTTTTTAATTAACAGTATCGACAAGCTAGGCTAGCTCTCTGGAGTTGTTTTAGTTCTTGGACAATTTAAAAAAATTATTTCCAATTTGGAGAATTGGAAATAAGGCAATAGCAACTGAATAGTAATTAAAACTTTTAAAGGCTACTTGGACTTAAAAATAGATCAGCAGTTTATATGTCATGTCCATACATTTTAAGGGGGTTATGTGTGATGCACCATTATGATATAAAAATGATCAAATATTTAAGTTAAGCAAGATTATTTTATATATTGTGATTTTCAATATGTATAAAGCAATATCTCAATGTTACAGAACTTTACTTTAATGTTTTACTTTCCAACCTTTTCAAACTTGGGATATTAAAAAGAAAAAAAGTTTGAAATTAAGTATTATGCTCAATTTGTTCAAATCTCTGACTTCATCTGAAACTATGGCTAGATTTAAAATGGCTAGCAAATAACCTCAATTTATTTATACTTGAATTCTCTCCACCATGTGCACATGAATAATTCTATCCCCTCTTTCTAATTTCCTTATATTTTATTTGAATGTCACTTTGCAGCATATTTCTTTTTGTGTGTGTCTGGCAGGAATCAAACTCAGGACCTCACTCTTGCCAAGCAGGCACCATACCACTGAGCTGTATTCCTGGCTATTGCATATTTCACATGCAGTTATTTCAACTTAGAAAAAATTAAAGCAACTTTTTGTTTTAAAGTTCCCAAACCTAGACTTATGTGTGTTTTTATAAGCTTTTTACAGCTGTAAATGACTGCACCAATTTGCAAGGACTTTGAGATCCATGGGCAGGAGCATGGAGAGATGTGGGTAGGTAGAGCCTGGGCCTACAGAAAAAGCTGGCACAGCTCTACAAGAATCCACTGCTCCACCCACAAGAATAGATTTGAGCAAGGACTTTTCTATTCTTTGATCCAAATCCTACCTTGCACTCTGCAGCCAGATCTGTTTCCTGTCTTAGGCTCTGCATGGTCTCATAAAATTTCAGGCACTGACACACAATGATCTTTTCTTCCTAGGAGTGAGACAAAAGAAATAGAGAGGAGTTTCTCTGGAGTATGAACAATTTATGATGTACTCTCTAAGCCAAGTGTGAGGCTGAAAGAACTTCCCCTCTTTTCTGGCACAGTGAATTTCCTACCCACAAAAGCATGTCTTCCTCATATTACTGAATAAAAGACTACAACAAATGCATGCTAGCTCTTGGCAGGTGAGGTCTGTGCATGTGCTCTGCCCTGCACATTTGGGACAGAGAAGGAGCTTGGGCCTGGGGAAGCAGTGCCTCCATCTTGGGCTAAGTTTATTATCCAGGTAAACTAGGGTCCCTAAAGTCCTTTGGTGAGCTGCCTGGGTAGCTTGTAGCTCAGCACTTTCCATCTGACATCCAAAATGTAGGAGCAAAATGCAGTCTTGGAACTCAATTCCATCCAGAACAAGCCCAGGAGACACTGACTTAGGAGAACTTAGAAGCCTCATACCTGGAGTTACTGAAATGATCGCAACTAAAGTAAAGAAACAACTCCATCAGGCCATAGAAGAGATCAGATCAGAAATAATCTCTCAGGCAAAAAATGAAATGACAATAATAATGAAAGAAATGCCCCTCACATCTAGAGAAGAAACAGATTAAAAAAACATGAACATAGGCAATAGATGGAAACATTACATGAGCAATTTAGGAATGAATTAGAACTCATGAAGGAGACCTAAAGAGATTTCCAGAAAATCAAAACTTCCATTGAAAGCTTGCAAAAGTGCTTGAATGAAGCTGAAGATAGAATTTCGGATCTTGAAGACAGCATGGCAGCTAGCAATTGTGAAAGGAAGGATCTTTTAAAATCATCAAGGATTCAGGAAAAATCAATCCAACAGCTGAAAGACAAGGCAAAGAGAAATAATGTCCAAGTAATAGGAGTCAATGAAACACGAGGAGGCAACACAAATGACATAAAAAGAATATTTGCAGAAATGATAGCAGAAAATTTCCCAAGCATGGAAACAGAACCTGAGATACAGGTAAATGATGCATATAGAATTTCAACTAGCCATAACCAAAATAAAACCACACCTAGACATATAATAATCAAGATCTCAGATATCCAGCAAAATAATAGAATATTAAAACCTGCTAGAGAAAAGAAACAGATCACCTATAAAGGGAAGCCCATCAGAATCACAGCAGACTTCTCAACACAAACCATGCAACTGAGAAGAGCTTGGAGCAAGGTATTATAGATTCTGAGACAAAACAGCTTCCAACCCACACTGATGTGTCCTGCAAAACTATCCTTCAAATTGAATGGAGAATAAAACATTTCCATGGCAAAGAACAACTGAAGAACTTCATGAGTGCCAAACCAACCTTACAAAAAGTACTAAAAGATATTCTCGACAGAGAAAAAAAGAGACCACAGTCTCAAGAACAACAATAGAAAGGAACCCTCAAGCAGAACAAGCAATTAAACACATGGCAAAAATAAGAAACTGTTATGGTTGATACATTGTGTCAACTTGGGGAGTCTAGAGGTTTAACTGAGTGACTCAGGAGGAAGCTAAGGTGCTTACTTTGTATACATCCTGAGCCTGTGGAAGAGGAGGGCATGGAGATTGTGTGAGAGGTACACGCCCCCTGGGTGGGGGTAACCTGTTTACAGTGTAAGGGAAGAGAAGAGGCTGTTTGCAGCCATTCCTCCCTTTTGCTTGTTGTTTTTGCTGTGCTCTGCTGTCCTGAACAGTTTGCCCTCTGCCATGTGCCACTCTGCCTTTGAACCAGCCAAGTATGGACAAGACCTCCATGAACTGTAAGCTAAATAAACCTTTCCTTCCTTCATGTTGGATGTTGGGTATTTTGTCTCAGCAACGAGAGAAAAGTAACCAAGACAGAATTTGGTACCAGTGGAGTGGGGTCATTGCTGTGACTATATCTGACCATGTGGTTCAAGAGCCTTTGGAAAATGATTGTGGGAAGAGTTTGGAAAGGTTTGCAGATGTCTGGTCAAAGCTCAGAAGACCAGAAGGCTGATAGAAATCCTGCCAGTAAAGACCAGGTTCAGGAGGTTTCTGTTGGGAAGAAGGACTGCATTGGTTGTTGGACTCCAGACGATGTATATTATGGCTTGGCAGAAAGTTTGTCTACATTTTGCTCGTGTCCAGAGAGTTTGCCTAAGACTGAGATTAAGGGTGGCAGCAAACTGATTGATCTGGCAAAAGAAATTTCAAGGCAGTCGAATGTTGGGGCAGTGGCATGGCTATTGTTGGGGGCTTTTAACCAGATTTATATTGACAATCAAGAGCAAAGAGCCCAGCAGGATGATTTAAAATGTTGTGAGTTTGGCCAGAAAGAAAGCTCCAGTAAAACTGTGGATTTCAAAGATAAGGCTGAGGAGCTCTCTATTGCTGAGAAGGAAGCCAAAGTGTGCCATGTTCCAGAATGGTGGTGGCGGCTATACCAGGTTTCAGAATGGAGGCAGCATAGAGAATTTGTTCCTCAGCATTGGATTCAGTGTGCCCAGCGATGTAGGCACTAGACCCCTCTGGCTAAGAAAGAGGAAAGTTTGGTTACTGCTCCAGGTGGCAGCAGACCTTGGCATCATCCACGTGGCCCTGGCTTTAGGTGCAAGGAAAATCCAAGAGTTCTGAGGTTAAAGAGGCTTCCACCCAGATTTCAGAAGGTCTGGGAGGCCCGGCAGTGTGCCCCTGAGAGGGAAGTGTGTGAAGCTATGAGTGTGAAGCAAAAGGTACCCTGCAGACTTCAGACGTTTAGAAAAGATGGGACTGTGGATCATCTAACAATAGCTGCAGAGAAGGAGCAAAGGGAGCCTAAGAGAGAAGCCATGGGAGCTGTAACCACCAGAAGTGTCATAGGGGTGGACTCATGTAAGCCCTTTGGAGTTCACAATGTAAAATGTGTTGCTTCAGATGCTGGATGAGAAATTACAAAACACAATGTTAGTCCTGCTGGATTTTGGACTTGCTTTGGTCCCAGTGCTCTATATTCCCCTGTTGGTGCCTTTTGGAATGGTGATGTTTATTTTGTGCCTTTAAATGTTAGAAGTGTTTAATTTTCATTTGTACAGGGGTGGTGTCTTTGTATCTGGAAACTGGGTTTAAGGAAATGTATCGGATTGCCGAGTTGACAAGGGGTGGAATGTTATGGTTGATACATTGTGTCAACTTGGGGAGTCTAGAGGTTTAGCTGAGTGACTCAGGAGGAAGCTAAGGTGCTTACTTTGTATACATCCTGAGCCTGTGGAAGAGGAGGGCATGGAGATTGTGTGAGAGGTACACGCCCCCTGGGTGGGGGTAACCTGTTTACAGTGTAAGGGAAGAAAGGAGGCTGCTTGCAGCTATTCCTCCCTTTTGCTGGTTGTTTTTGCTGTGCTCTGCTGTCCTGAACAGTTTGCCCTCTGCCACGTGCCACTCTGCCTCTCAACCAGCCAAGTATGAACGAGACCTCCACGAACTGTAAGCTAAATAAACCTTTCCTTCCTTCATGTTTGATGTTGGGTATTTTTGTCTTAGCAATGAGAGAAAAGTAACCAAGACAGAAACTATCAGCAAGTAATTAGCATGACAAGGATAAGCCAGCATATATCAGCTATAACCATTAATGTAAATGGTCTCAATTCACCAGTCAAAAGAAGCAGACTGGGAGAGTGGATTAAGGAACAAACCCACATTATGCTATGTACAGGAAACACACTTTACTCAAAAGGAAATCCATAGACTGAAGGTCAAAGCATGGAAAACAATTCTCCATGCAACGTGTTCCCAGAAAAAAGCAGGGGTAGCTATTATGTTTGCAGACAACATAAACTTCAAACCAAAAACAATCAAAAGAGATAAAGGATACTACATACTAGTTAGGGGAAAACTGCAAGAGGAAGTGATAACAATCCTAAGCATGTATGCACCAAATACTGGAGCACCAAACTATATAAGTCAAATCTTAACAGACATGAAAAACCAAATAATTAATAACACTATTGTAATAGGGGACCTAAACACCCCTTTGATGCAAAGAGACAGGTCAACTAGACAAAAAGTCAGCAAAGAAATAACAGACCTTAACCAAATCTGTGAACAAATGGACTTGGATGTATACAGAGTATTCCACCCCACAACATCAGAATATACATTGTTCTTAGCTGCACATGGGATTTTCTTGAAAATAGACCATATTTTAGCCCATAGAGCATACCTACCTAAGTGCAAAAGAACTGAAATTATCCCATGTGTATTATCTGACCACAGTGCAATGAAATTGAAAATTAATGACAAAAGGAACTCCGAAAGCTCCATAAATGCTTGGAAATTAGACAACAACCTCCTGAAAAACCAGTGGGTCACCGAACAAATTAAAGAAGAAATTTTAAAATACCTGGAAACAAACAAAAATGCAAATACAACCTACCAGAATCCATGGGATGCAAAAAAAGCAGATCTCAGAGGGAAATTTATAGCCATGAATTTATGCATAAGGAAAACAAAGAGAGAAAAAATAAATAACCTAATGCTGCACTTCAAACATTGAGAAAAAGAAGAACAAGTCAAGCCCAAAGCCCAACGAAGAGAAGATTATAAAGATCAGGGCAGAAATTAATGCAACTGAGACGAGGAAACAAGGAACAAAAAGGATGAAATCACTACAGATCCTACAGAAATTCAAAGGATCATTAATACCTACTTCGAAAATCTTTACTCCCATAGGATAGAAAACTCAGAAGAAATGGATAGATTCCTGGATATGTATGAATTACCAAAATTTAATCAGGAAGATATAAAAATCCTGAACAACCCAATATCAATTAATGAGATTGAAAATGTAATTAAGAACTTACTGACAAAGAAAAGCCCAGACTCTGATGGATTCACAGCAAAATTCTATAAAATATTCAGAGAAGATTTAATGCCAACACTCCTCAAACTCTTCAGTGAAATTGAAAAGGAAACAATTCTCTCTAACTCATTTCTGGAGGCAAGTGTTATACTGATACCAAAACCTGAGACAGACCCAACCAAGAAAAATAACTATATGTCAATCTCTGTAATGAGCATAGATGCAAAGATACTCAATAAAATACTAGCAAATAGAACACAGCAAATCATAAAGAAAATTATACACCATGACCAGGTTGGATTCATTCCAGGACTGCAGAGATGATTCAATATTTTCAAAGCTATTAATATAATACACCATATCAATAGAGCTAAAGACAAAAACCACATGATCATCTCAATAGATCTGGCAAAAGCTTTCCACAAAGTCCAACATGCATTCATTTTAAAATCCCTAGAGAAAATAGGAATAGATGGCCTTTACCTTAATCTGATAAAAGCCATCTATGACAAACCAATAGCCAACATCATACTAAATGGACAAAAAATTGAAAGCTTTCCCTTTAACATTAGGAACAAGAAAATGATGTCCACTGTCACCACTCCTATTCAACATAATTCTGGAAGCATTAGCCAGACATGAGAGAGAAATAAAAGGAAAAAGAATAGGAAAGGAAGAAGTAAAACTATCACTATTTGCAGATGACATGATACTTTTCATGGAAAACCCCAAACACACCACAACAAGACTCCTTGAATTAATTTACAAATTCACCAGTGTAGCTGGATACAAAGTCAACACCCAAAAATCAATAGCATTCCTATACACAAACAACAAACAGACTGAGAGAGAAATTAAGAACACCATATCTTTCACAGTGACATCCAAGAAACTGAAATATTTAGGAATCAATCTAACAAAAGAAGTAATATATCTATTCATTGAAAACTATAGTACTCTGAAAAAAGAGATCAAAGAAGATTTCAGTAAATGGAAAAATATTCCTTGCTCACGGATAGGAAGAACCAACATTGTGAAAATGTCCATACTACCAAAACTGTTGTACAGACTCAATGCAATTCCCATTAAACTACTGTTAGCATACCTCACAGACCTAGAGAAAACATGCCTTAAATTCATCTGGAACCAGAAGAAACCCAGAATAGCAAAAGCAATCCTGAGCAACAAAGACAAGTCAGGTAGAATCACAATCGCTGACCTGAAATTGTACTACAAATCTACTGTAATAAAATCAACCTGGTACTGGCTAAAAAACAGACTTGAGGATCAATGGAACAGCCTGGAAGATGCAGCCACAACTATAAACACACTCAGCCACCTAATCTTTGACAAAGGGGCCAAAGAAGCTCACTAGAAGAAAGATAGCCTCTTTAATAAATGGTGCTGGAAAAATTGGCTTGCCACTTGCTGAAGACTGAAAATAGACCCAAGTGTATCACCATGCACCAAACTCAAGTCAAAATGGATCAAAGATCTCAATATTAAAACAGAAACACTGAATCTACTGGAAAAGAAGGTAGGTAGAAATGTTGAAGACATAGGAGTAGGCAGAGAGTTCATGAACAAAAATCAAACCTCAAGGAAAACACTTCAAAGAATCAACAACTTGGACCTCATCTTACTGAAAAGTTTTTGCACATCTAAAGACATCACCAGCAGAGTAAAAAGAAAATCCACAAATTGGGAAAAAATTGTAGCTGGCTCTCCCTCAGATATACAAAGTATTAAAAACCATTAACCTCCCCAAATTCAAAGACCCAATCCTAAAATAGGCATCTGAGATGAATACACACTTCTCAGATAAAGAAATGCAAATGGCAAATAAATATATGTGAAAATGTTCAACATCATTAGTCATTTGAGAAATGCAAAGTAAAACAACACTGAGATTTTATCTCACCCGAGTAAGAATGGCTAGCCTTAAGAAATCAACCAATAACAAATGCTGGTGAGGATTATACTACAAAGCAACTGTAATAAAATCAACCTGGTACTGGCTAAAAAACAGACCTGAGGATCAATGGAACAGACTGGAAGATGCAACCACAACAAAAAACCCACTCAGCTACCTAATATTTGACAAAGGGGTCAACCAAACCCACTGGAGAAAAGAAGGCCTGTTTAATAAATGGTGCTGGAAAAACTGGCTTGCCTCTTGCCGAAAACTGA
>PVLD010010430.1:0-70831 GCA_004027595.1 Dinomys branickii | reverse complement strand
GGGCTTTCCCACGTCTCGCCCCGGCAGCCTGGTCCGCCCTACCACATCTCCCCCGGCATCTCAGAGAAATACGCCCAGTTTGAACTTCCCAGCCGAGGTCCCGGCATTCACGCTCGCCAAGTCTGTCTCGAGCTGGTGGTGTTTATTAAGGAGGATCGCTCCCTTGCTGCTCACCTGGTCGCCATCTTCCCATCATCCGCTCGGTAGTCTTTTAAAGTGATGTTAGCCCAGTAAACTTTTTAAAAAGTCCAGTGCGTCATTTATATACAATAATAAAAATACAAAATCCAAACATAATTCAGTATTTTATGATGGGGGTCTTTTAAATTATATATAGTTGATTTTAGCTTCTATAACAAGATATTGCAGCTCAAGAGGCTTGAAAACAGAAATTTATTTCCCAGACTCTAGAGGCTAAAATGTCCAATATTAAGGCAGTAGATTTGATGTCTATTCAGGACCTACTTCCTAGTTCACAGACTGAGGCCACTTCGCTCACTTTAACCTCCCACGACAGGAGGAGGAACTCTAGCCATTCCAGCCCTGTCAAAGGCACAGATCTTGTCCCTGCAGGCTCCAACCTCATGACATAGTCACGTGCTGAGCGACCCACCTCCCAGTACCAGCACATGGGTGGTAAGGTTTCAGCACGTGCTGTTAGGGGGGAAAAAAATATTCAGCGACAGCTGTATCTAATATCTAATATGTAATGTGTGTTTTATATCATATTTATTTTAAGTAAGATTTAAGGAAGCTACGAATGTATAATATCAATGAACACAAAGCATTCCCAATGAAATGATTACAAGTTTCGTTCCCAGTGTTGTATTTTTGCAATAGATTTATTGAAGTCTGATTGTCTTGCCATATACTTCGCTCATTCAAAGTGTACAATTTAGTGATGTTTGGTAACCAAAATAGTTTTAACTGAGAAAATGTTATCTCTGGTCATTAGTGAGAGGTGATATTTGTTGAACTGCTCTGGCTTAACTTCTTCTGGCTGCTTAAAACTTTTCCTTTCAGGAAACCAGTTAACCTCTTTCAAAAGCTGTTTTGAAAACAGAAGTGTGGAAAGGGAGCACTTATTGTTAATTTTTATCTTGGTAAAATATAAATTCCATAAGATTTCATATTTTCAGTGTACAGTTAGTGGCGTTTCAGAGTTAGGCAACGGAAACCAGTGCCTACTTCTGGAGTTTTTAATCATCCCAAGCAAAGATTCTGTACTCATTAAACAGTAAGTCCCCACCCTCCCTTCCTCCACCCCTGCTAGCCTTTCTCTATCACACAGTGCATTTCCTCTTATATCTAGTTTATTTCTATGTGAATTTTGGGAGGTAATTTCACTTGAAATTAGAGAAAGTGACACACCTGTGTCTTTAACCCTATCCTGCCTTCTATGACCTATTAAGGGAGCAAGAAAAACAGAATCTCTAACTAAGCCAACATGAAGTTCGGGGTTACAACGTCATACAACTAAAATATTTTTCACCCAATACTCTTCCCTGCCTGGGAAAACATGCTGTTCCTTTAATCTTCAGTGCAAATGTCACTTTCTTGTGATGACTTTCTCCAGCCAAACTGGTCATACTTTCTTCTCTGGTACTAGCGCACTTTGAACGTACTGTGTTTTGTAGTGTTTGCATATGTGCCTTCCCCTGCTACACCTAAGTAATTAATGATAATAGACCCTGTGTTATGATATGCATAGTTTGGGATTCACAATGCTTGATGTCACTACTGAAAATATTTTCTGAAAAAGGAATGTAAAACTAAAGTAAAACAGTTCATAAAATATTGTTATATTTTAATTATGAAGAAAATATGCATACACATAAATGTGTATTTTACTAAATAAGATATTCATGCATTCTATGTTAAAATTAGATCTTTAATTAGGAGTAGGCATAATATCAGAATTAGAAGTGTAAATCAGTGAACACATACCAGGATAAGCAGTAATTAATTATTAAGATTGTATTTGAAGAATTTATATCCTGTTTAGATACAATAAATCAATTTTGTCCAAGCTTGGGTAATGTTTTAATTCTTCCATTTGAAATATTTTAATTTATTGCATTGTGTGCTCACAAAGCCTCAGAATAGGGACTATATTGATGCATAGATCTGGATGTGCTATGATTATAAAATGAAATAATGATGATGTTAATCATATTTAAAATAAAGTGCTGAACCAGAGTAATATTGAAAATTAGTACCTCATACTAATGTTAACAAAAATCAATAAAATAGCAAGTAGCAATGTTAGTGAATGTGTGAGAAAAAATACTATAAATCTTTGATGGCATTACATTGTTTTCTTTTTATTTTTAGGGTTGCTGGAGAAAGGTAACTGTTGATGACTTTCTGCCTTTTGATGAAGATAACAATCTGCTGCTTCCAACTACAACCTGTGAATTTGAACTCTGGCCAATGTTATTGTGTAAAGCTATCATTAAGCTGGCAAATGTTGAGTATGTAAGAAATTATCACTCCTTTGTCTAAAAACAAAAAGGCAAAACAGCAAATAAACGCTGATGTTAAATGACTTCTTTTTTAAAAACAAATGAGATGAAAAGCCTTTTTTTCCAAACAGTGTAAACTTTCAAGTATAAAAACCAAGAGCTAAAGCCACCAATTTGAAGAAGTTAAATGTAGACAAAGTAGTCTGAAGAAAAAACTCTCAAAAATTGATTCTGTGCATAGTACTGTCTTATGATGAATGAAAATGGATCATGGAAAATAATGTTTCCATTTAATAGGAGAAAGAAATTGTTCTCTAAGGGAAAACATTAGTTTAACTAGTGAGTTATATATACTGGGACCCAGGTAAAGTTTAAGTGCTGTATATTTTACAATAATTTAAAAAACTTGAAGTTTTTAAGAATGATGTCAGTGTGTTCTTCCTGCTTTTGACGTTAGTCGCTTTTGACACATTCATGATGAAAACTGCTCATATTTCCTCTACTATGCTGGCAAATGTCTGCTTGTGTTCTACATCCCTACATGATCTGTGTACCCAGCATATGAGGCATGCTTGCTGTGTGCTATACACAAGTGGTCATCACATTCTGACCCCAGCAAAATAGTGCACAATGGAAAAAAAGCTTAGATGCTTGATTTGGGAATGCATGGCAGTTTTTCTCACTGCTTAGTGGGAGAATCCTCACTACACTGTATGGGCCTGGATTGGTACCTTTCTGCAGTGCCATAGAAAGCAATTCCATGTTCACTAGAACACAGCCACGTGCGTTAACAAACCAGTGCAGACCTGCCCTTCCACTCCTGTCCTAGACTTAGAGTAGTCAGAAGCTAGGTCTACTTTGTGTGGATCTTCCTTTTGCTCAGCTTCCTTTTGGTCTCCCAAGGCTACAAAACCAAAACAACACTCCTACTGCCATCCTCTTTATTTCTGTTTTCCCTCAGAGGCCCTCAACTTGCTTTTGTGAATTTGTTTCACCACCTTCCAATCCTTAATTCCAATGACTTTTACAAAACTTTGGCACAAAACTTTGGCCCATCTTTTAAAGTAGCCAAATACTCCTGAGTATTTGCATTGTGGGCAACTGTGTGTTTAGTTGGAAATAGTAATGCTCCCAGGGTTTCTAATTTTTAGCCATAATTTGAATTTCTGCTAAGTGAAGCAAATCAGTGAAGCATTAAACACAGGCCCTGATGACAGAAGTAACAGTTTGTCTTTCTTAAAGCTGTAGTTCAGTAGAATTTAATTGGAGCGTGAGTAATAAAAATTATTATCTTTTAAAAATAAACCCAGCTTGGAAATAAAGGACCAAACCAGCTATAACAATTTTTGTAGGATTTCTAATGGAAACTTGCCCTCCATTGTATAATCTATATTTTTCTATAAATTCTATTCAGATGTTAGAGTATTTCTTTGCAAAGTTCAGTTTTCTACATTTAAAAAACTAATATATATCAGTTATATTAATATCCATGTGAAATAGGGCAGTATTTCCATAAGATTTGCAAAGTCATTTTGTAAATGTAGTTATCAAAAAAAGGATTTCAGACTAGACTTGTTATCTTTGAGACATGTAGGCCTATAATAATTTATAATCCATAAACAACAAACCAATTCACATTTAGAGATAATGCAAGAATATATGACTAGGGTTGTGTGATTTCCTTCTGAAGAAAAAGACCCATGTATTAGTACAATCAACATTACAAATTGACATCTGGGGGACAGCAGCTGTGACTCCTGGGTGGGAGGGAAGATGGCGTTTCTCTGTGCAAACTCTTCAAAAATAAATAAAAGGACCGAATGAGTACAGTGACATTTGGCTAATACCCACCTCTGCTATGTGGCCAACTGACTCTGGTATAAGAATATGGACTCTTTATGTTTGTGGTATCTCAGCAGTTACTTAAGGATTTCTGGTACTGTCTTGACTGGCCATGGATGAGACTGACTTCATATATATCCTCATAGGCATGTGAGATAGTTACTGAATGTATAAAATGAGTTATATACTATTTGTGTTACGTATTTTATAATACATGAGTATGCTTTATGTACTACACATGGTATTAGTATATAAACGTTTAAAATAAGGCATATATGTATGCTTTATAAATATATTTTAAATTTAATCATTGAACCTCCTTAAGTGGTTTAACAAATCATCTTGCTGCTGAGATAGTGTTTTCTTGTACTGTGATACATAACAAGTAAGAACTCCTTCATTGGTTATTCTGTTTTTCATTAGTGATTTTTAGTCCTTATATATCACTCTGTGCTCCCAGGTTTTGCTAACTACAGCATTATGCTTCTTCTCTCAGCATCCATGAAGCACAGAGGAGAGAACTGGGAGAGTTCACAGTTATCCATGCACTCACAGGATGGTTACCAGAAGTCATTCCTCTTCAGTAAGTCTGAAGATTATTTTGCTCATATCTATTTTTCTTTCTTCACAAGATTTCTGTAAAATATTCTTATTCTTTAACAAAATTTCAAGACAGGGCCTGTTTTACAGAATGATCTTTTGGGGTGTCATAAAATTCTGTGGGAATGTGAGGGTAGATTCTGCTTCTTTATGTAGAGGAATAAATCACATGTTTGTGGTTTCTCTGCAGCTAAAACTGACCCCGATGACAAAAAACAGATTAACGAGAAAAAAAACCGCAAAAGCTTATTAACATTTATTTCATGTGCACATGGGAGACAATGAAGCAATGAATAGTTTCTTGACAAGTGGCTTTGAACTAGAGATCTTCAGTAAAGAGCAGTACATTTTCAGAGAAGTTGCAAGACAAAAGAGAAAAGGTTTTGTTTCTTTACAGGTGGCAGTTTGTGAGTAGGCAAATAAATGTCAGGGATGGGCCAGTTGGTAAAACTTATTAATGAAGATTCCTCTGGTAACATCTTCAGGCCCATAAGGTCTATAGTTGTCTTCAGTGCTCAAACTTCATTCTAGGAGTGGGGGAGGCAGGGTACCTTTCGTCTTTGGAAAATTATCCTACTTTTAAGAACACAGTGGGAAGGCAGAGAACTTCCCTGCATCTGCTGCTTCTTGATTGCCTTCAGTTAAACAGCCTTTCATGTTTTGGGGTAATATATTCTAAGCTTTTTTCCTCTGTCTCTCTCTCTCTTATACACACACACACACACACACACACACACACGCTGTATATGTATTAGGAATTTAATTCTTAAATATCTGATTTTCAGATATTCAAACACTGGTAATTATTTTTGTGTTAAAGTGTTTATAGAGTTCCATTTTTACTTATTTCAAAGCCAAAACATAAAAGTCACTTTTAATCATCCATACATATTAGGAAATAAGTAATCCTAATAAAATATCTATTATGTGTTATGCACCTTAATATATTATTTTTAATTAATAACACAGTCCTGAAAGGATTACCTTATGATATCATCCACTTGACACCATCAATTATGAATAGATCATTTCAAATAAGGAAAACAAGCTCAGGGAGGTGGAATTCCTCAAAGCTGTGTCCATTTAATTCTTGCTTGTTCAATCTCACACTCTTCCATGTGGTTCTAGATGATGTTGCGAGATTGCTTATCTTTTTCCAAAAATAGTTCTTAGTACAGCAATAAAAAGAAACCACTTAATATAATGCTTAATTAAAACTTCACAAGTAGTTTTACTTAATACCAAATGGTTATAGACACTTAACTTGGTATTGCCATGGACAGGTAGAAGCTAATTAAGTAAAGGTACATAGTGCTATCTTTGGGAGCACATGTACTAAAATTAGGTAAAGGTACACAGAAAAGAATTATAGTAATAGATCTGAGCTCATCATGAATTCAGAACCTGATGCTTAAAAGGTAATCAAATCCACAGTCACCAATGGACCATATGTGACTGCTGATGGGAAAGCTGTAGTTTCCTAGGGCTGGCTGAGGTTACAGGAGGTTGAAAATAAGCCTTAGTAACTTGGGTTTTGCCATCCTCCCAGCAAGATGAACCAGCTGTTGCTCTGTTCAAATGAAAATATTTACGGGGAGAAGATGGAAGGGTTTTTACCCTCCTCAAATAACCACTTTTCTGAAAGAGAGTGTGTTTTACCACAGGGACAGACCATGTGGCATCCTTTTAGACCTTCTTACACAAAACCCTTTTTTTCATATCTAAGACAAATAATGTGAACCATTTTAGTGAGAGAAGTGGATAGCGCATGGCATTCCAGAAGTATGGGCTTCTCTCTAGTGTTATCTTTGTGTTGGTAGAGTGCATGTAGTTACGCCTTCATTTTCCCTCGACAATAGTTGGTGTAAATACCACAAACATGAAATTATCAGAAATCTAACAGGATAATGAAGAAGACAGAATGATTCAGAACTGCAAAATTAGTAATTTAATAACTATATTATTTCTTGCTAAGGTCAGACATAAATAGTAAAGTAAAATCATACAGGAATATGAAAAGATGTCTACTTATTTTCATAATTAGATCACTTTAATAATATCCAAAATTGAGATTTTAGATATCCAATTTACATGAATTATAGTTGCCTATAAAATACTCGTGAATGTGATATAAAGAAAAAGCTTGAGCATTTATTTTTCATTTATCTTTTTTATCTTGACAGGGTTTCAGTATGCAGTTCAGGCTGGCCTTAAACTTACAGCTGTCCCTCACTATATCATGGTTCACTTATTGCAGTTTCACTGTATTGTGGGTTTTAAAAAAAATATCTATTCTGTATTGTGGAGTTTTAGCTATATCACAAGATTTTACAGTGTATAGGTATATAATATTTATGACTAATTATTTTTGCCTAAAAATTTAAAACAATGTAAAAATATAAAAATGTTAATTCCAACATATTAAAAGAATATTAAATCAAAATAAAATACAATATGTATTTCATCAGCAGATGCATACCATACTCTACACAGTGGAAATGCAATACACCACTATTGCTTGCACAAATTTACCAACATGAGATTGTCCATGGCACACTACTGGCTGATGGAATGGAAGGTGACCAACCACAGCACTGTGTTCTCTATCCTGAGTGCTGATTGGCTCAGTAACTGTAGCATTGGTCTGGTTGCTCTCCTGCAGTATGCCCATACCTTCAGCATCTCTCCTTGTCCACATCAAATACCCACATAGAAGTTTACATTTTGTTAAAATTATGTAGGTTTAAGAGTGTATCAAGTGTTTAAGAGCATGTGAAGTGTTTATAAGAGCATGGGAAAGGTTAACAAGAGAGTGGGAAAGGTTTGTAGGAGTGTGGGCAGGGTTTATACAGCCTTAAAATGTACACAAATAATAAAATAAATACAATGCCACTACTTCGCGGATTTTCACCTATTGCAGGGGGTCTCTGGACTACAACTCCATGATAGGTGAGGGGTCTTTGTGCTTTGTAGTGCCGGCTGGCCTCCACCTCTCAGAGATCCTCCTACCGCAGACTCCTGAGTGCCGGGATTACAGGCGTGTGCCACCATGCTTGGCTTAGCTTGAGCATTTAAATTTTTGTAATTCTTACAAGTAATGTAACTTCTCTGGGCCCCATATTCCTCATCTGGAGAGTAGGGGTGACATCATCTGTCCTAAGTGATTCTTCTGAAGATGGGGTATTTAAAAGAGAAAGTACCTAGTCTGAAAAAGTAGCTAGTGTCTTACAGAAAAATAATTAATGAAAATGTCTTTCCTGTCTCTATTTTTAATGGATTATTTAATATTATCTAAAAGTATATCTGGTAGTTAATAACCAACCTTTGGAAGCAAGTAAAAGCATAAAGAAAGATATTGTAAGCAGGACTAACCCAGTCAATTAGATTTCTTCTAAATTCAACTGGAAAGTAAAAAAAAAACCAAAACTTTAATCTGTTATAATTTGCTAATTCTTTTATATAAATATTCTGCCATAATAGTCAAATGATTCTTAAGTTACAATTCTGCTATGAAATTAAAAGGTTAATTCATGTGTATGCATATTTAATTTTAAAATAAAATGTGCCATAGATAATATATAAATATAGCAAGCCCTTCCCAATCCTTGTTGCTGCCCAGGAAGTTATATTTGTATCTCAAGAAAAAGTTATTGGAATTCTAGTCAGTTACTTTCAGTGTACCCCTTCCAGTGCAACCCATGGCAAGAAAAAAGACACAAAGGCACATTTGTAGTTGTGGGGAGTCAAGAGGTCCTAAGTGCAGCCATGGTGCTGGCTATCTGGAACACACGCCTTGACCCAGGGCTGAACCCGGGTTTTATTAATTCAGGAAGAAAGGAGTGGCTTGAGGATGTATGACTGTGAGCATCACGGGAAGTAGGTGAGTGCTGTGAGCTGGGCTGGGTAGGAGGCCCCAAATCTCCTCTGCAATATGCAGAGAGAAGGATATGCTGAAAGAATAATCCGTGTAACACAACTGAGATAGTATCTAATGTTTTGGGGTTGGTGCTTCCACTCTGATGTGTAATCTTTCAAGCCCCAGGAAGTCATAGCCTCTATCTCGAGGTTAAATCCCAGACAACAGTGTGGAACCTTGGCTTTTCATCCCACCTCATCCTGGCTCACACAAGGGAACAACAAGGGTCTGGGGAAACACACCCGCCATCTTCAAAGACTACCATCAGCATCTTGGCTGGACCAATAAGCATTGCTTAAAGCCAATTGAAGGGATAAGGAAAAGTCCCTGCCAGCTCTGTACATATTAGTACATGGGAATAGGGTGAGGCCAAAATGGAGACAGTTGCCCCTCCTTCAAGGAGGGTTGGTCCTCCACATATAAATAACTGTGAAGACATGTTTACATTGTAAAGTGAGAGCAATCACCATCTGCCACAGGTGCTGGAAGGAGGCAGATGTTGCTTCACTGACCACACTAATTATTCTGAGCCTTAACGTTGGCTGTGTTTGATTTAATGCATAGACAAGAGATGGGGTGGAAGGCAGGAGAACAGTATGAATGGAGGTCCATGGCATGTTAGAAGAAGGTGTTTCTGTTATTCAGAAGAATTAAGGTGTAGAAAAAAATTAACCAGTTATATCCATGGTTTTATGAAGGGCAAAGAAAGTCAGAGTGCTAACATGTGTTGACTTCTGAATTTTTTCAGTGTGACAGTCAGTGCAAAACTATGTTTTGTGGCAGTTTCAGAGGACAACTCTTTCCCTTCTACTTCGCTTCCCTCCCACACAAACACCAAAGGGAGGTACCACTCAGTTTGCAATTTCTGACCTTGCCTCTTACATTTGCCACAAGTAGTGAGGTTTTACCTTTGAAAATTAAAAAGGAATATCTTCTAATTCTCCATGTAAATATAGAAGCCAGTTAATGACATGTCAAAGTGGATGTGAGAAGCCTGACAATTTCAAAGGAAGGGATGGCTCATTTGTCGGCGTGCATCTCTGATTCATGGTCTGTCTGTGAGCCCAGCACCCTATATTTAAGCCAAATTGTCTCAGAAGTTTTATGGTCTCATTCTGTAGCAACATTCAAATATATCTTCTTCATATCGTAACTCTTTTTATATTACAGATGAGAAAAATACAACAATATAGAATTTGGATTCACAAATATCTGTTTGAATTCCAACCCTGTAATTTCATGTGTTACCATATAAAATTTACAACTCCATAAACATGAATTAGGGCTGTAATATCCACAGTGTAAAGCTTCTGTGGGATTAAATGCAAAAATAAAACACCTGAAGGCCCACTGTCTGCTAGGCCCTACAGGGCCATTGATGAGTGGGAGCAAAGTCAGGCACTTGAGCAACTCACAGATGCACAAGAAGACCAGTTATTGTTTTCACACTACCAGCTCATCTTATTTATTCTCAGAGAAAGTCTCAGTGCACGAGCAGTCCTTGCACAGTCACTGTCCCAGTGTCTCTCAGTCTCTTGGCTCTTTGTCCTTTCTCCTCCATCGTACCAGTGAAAGGGCTTTTTTAAAGGTCACCCAAGGCCTTAAGGTTGTGGAACCCAGTGATTGCTTCTTTGACCTCCTTTATTTAGCGTCGCGTATTTGACTTTCTGAACAACTCCTCTTACCAAACTTGGTTCACTTGGCTTCCACAGTAAACCCGCTCTGGGCTTTTCTCCTCTCTTGTTTGCTGCTCTTTTCAGCCCTTTTGGACAGTTCCTCCACCACCACAAAGCCACTTGATCACCAGCTTTTGTCCACGAATTTCAACTTTATATCCTTAGGGCTGGCCATTTTCTGAACTGTAGGATATTATCACATGCCATTGCCTAAATTATGCTGTGTAGGTGCCAAAAATGTAAATCAAACTAACACTGTACAGAAAGCAGCTCTTGATTCTCAGTCTCCCAAACCTATGGCTTTTCCAGCAGTCCACACCTGAGCACACTGCACCACCATTTACCTGAAGAAGAAACTAGAGTGTTCTTGGATCATTCTGCTCACCTCACCAAGGAGCCCTCACCAAGCTCTGTCACCAGTACCTCCTGCACTTAATCTCTTTGTTTTTCTCCCTCTCTGGCTGTTACCATCCTGGTTCAGCCCATCGTCACTGCTCACATGAGCCGGAACAGCCTTACAGCTCTTCCCCTGGGACTGTTTTGCCTTCCTCTTTTTCCCTCCTAGTAATCAGAAAATTGTTCAAAAATATGTCAGATCATATAACTCCCCTTGCCTAAAACCTTGCAGTGGTTAACCATTATACCTGCGAGGTCTGCTTCCTACAGTTTCTGACATTATCCCTGATTGCATCTCTGTCCTACCAAGCATGTCCCAGACACCATAGTCTTTTTGTTCCTCAAACATGAAACATGTAAGACTCATTATCCTTTAAAATCTTTACATAAGTTTATGTTTTGTTTTGGCCTAGAATGATCCTCCATCAAATATTCACTTTGTTGAGTATGTCATAACTTTTGGGTCTCATTCAGCTTTAGTATCAGCTCCTCAGACAGGCTTCTTGACCATCAACTTATTCTTTATTTCATTTTCATCATGCAAGGTATCACCACCCCAGTCCATGTACTGGATGGTAAGGGCCCTGTGGGTGGGCAGTAGGGACCCTTTCGTGCCTTACTCTGTGTTGTGTGTAGAACAGTGACACTGAATGACTACCACACAGCTATTCAGTACACATGTGGTGAACGGGTAATTTGAGAAGTGTTTTTAAAGGCTATACTAGAAGTGGGTAAAAGATTCTTTGGGAACTCAAAGCAGAGACATATGTTTTAATTTCCTAGGAAAAAAAACTGACTTTAAGGGATTATTTGAAATTAAGGCAACTGGTTGAGGTGAGAAAAACAACTCAGAGAAGAAAGAAGAGCTAGGAAGTAGAAGAGAACAGAATGCCAGTTTAGAAAAGCAAGGGGTCCTGTGAGGCTGGGCGGTGTGCTGCTGCATTCTAGAGGGAGCGTGGGCCAGAGGCTGGTGACACAGCCCAGACAGACACAGGCCTTTGACGCCGTGTTCAGGAGTTCTCACAGCATCTGAGAGATGTAGGGAGTGTAAGTCCCTGAGGGGTTTTAGACAGGAGGAAGACCTGAATGGGTTTGTGGTTTTGGAAGACTGCTCAGAGCAGCAGTGTGAGGCGAGCAAGGAGACAGGCAGGAGGGAGACTGGCTGGTGTGATACTGGCGAGGGATTTTCTCAGCGCTTCTGCAGAGGAACAGGTGATGAGAACGGAGAACAGGTAACCAATACAGGGGGAAACAGGGTCAAAGCCGGGCAGTAGCTTACTTGGTCAGGGCTGTAGGAAAGAAAGTGCGGTGGTTGTCAGTTTTGGATCTTGACTACTCTGTAGGAGGTGGTAGCAGCACATTTTTGTCATTGTTTTGTGTTGTGTGCGTGGGGCTGGATATCAAGAGAGGAGTTTGAGTGGGCGCTGATGATTTGGGGTTGTGTGCATCGCATATGAATTCAAAGCACAGCTGGGACTCGCGGAGGAGAGAGCACAGCAAGAACATGAAGAAGAGGATTTGCAGGCAGCCCAGGACTGTCTACATGAGCCAGGAGTGTTTGAAGGAGTCTGTGAGTAATTTTCTAGAGTGAGAGAAAGAGAACCAGGGAAGAGTGATCTTACAGAGCCTCAGGAAGGAACTCAGAGAGGAGAGAGTAACAGCACTGTCATATTTCATGGGGGAGCCAGGTCAGACCCAGACCTTTTGCATGGGAAGCTGCCACTTCATAGGTACTCAGATACCTGATTCTCTCGGTCACATTCATTAGTATGCCTCTTTCCCCTGCAGGGCTGAGTGGTTTTGGGATGAGAACTGTGTTTTTGCTCATTTTGTGTCAGCAAAGCCTAGCACATACTGAGCCAGTAGCAGCGAACCATTTAGAGCTTTCAGTGATACAAACCGTCCGCTGTGGCGTGAGTGCCATAGGGTCACCACCTCTGTAGTAGGCCTGCAATGAAAGCACGGTGAATGAATAAATGTATAATGAATTTTTAAAACTAAAAATCGACGTAACAATTAGTCTTTTGAAATACCAAGTTCAGTTCATTTTTCTGTCAGTACTTGTTTGATGTGAAATGAAAAAGCATCACTGGAAATTAATATTGGTGTCTTTTTTTCAAGTGAAGGATATACGGACAAAGTCTGGGAGTTCCTAAAAGAAATACTGCCTGAGTTTAAGCTATCAGATGAGCCCAGCTCTGAAAACAAAGTAGCAGCGATAGAGACAAAGTTAAAGGAAGCAGGGAAAACTGTGAAGGAAGGCAAGGAAGGAAAAGATGGCAAGGAGGGGAAAGACTTCAAGGAATTCAAACCCGAACCTTCCACAATGACGCTGAAAGCACTCGAGAAAAGCGACAAAGTTCTCAAGGGTGAGACATTTTACTCCAAAATGCTACCCACCATGAACATTGCATATAAATAGAGAGTCCACCAAAATATATACACATTTCAGGAAAAGAAAAACTTGTATAAATATTTCAAAACTAAATTTATTGAGACATCATGAGGTTAGTACATGTTACCTTTGGCCTCTACAATTACAAGTGGAGCTCGAGGTGGGGGCACTTGTTAGTAGGGTGAGGGGCTGTGAGGGCAGCCTGATCATGGGGATTTCTGCACGTGTGCTTTCAACTTCTGTAAACGCCGACCGTGCGGAGGGCTCTCTGTGATATATGACATCCTCTAGGGTCCCCCATACGAGGGTAACACCATCTGTTGAAAAAATCTTACCCTGTTTTTCTTTTTCTGAAGTTCATATACATTTTTTGCCAGACTCTGTAGTTTACTGTCCTATTGAGGGTGCTGCCTCTTTTATTGTCTCTACCTTAAGACCTAGGAAAACAGCCATGTAACTCAAATGTTTTGTTTCTAGAACTTCAGAATTTGTAATAATGCTTAATGTATATTAATTCTTATTCCAAATTTTACAAATTAAATGTCATCCTCTACTAAATTAATGCAGTATTAATATAGGAAGAGATATTGAATCCTAAATTTCCACTGGGCACACCTTTCTCATGTTATATTTAGAGTGGGATGAACCAAAACAGCAAAGGAGAAAATTCACCTGTTTTGTGTAGGGAATATGAAGTGAGCACAAATTAATTATGATTTTCCAATAATTTATTCAAAGATGGAAGTTCAAATCTGAAGAAAAAATAATTTCAACTTTACAAAGAGCAGAAATGCCTTTTCCCAAAATGAAAACTGGATTATGTATTTTGTATCTACTAAAATATATGGCTATGCATATGAACAATGATGTTTGTAAAACAGAATTAAATAACTGGAAGGTATTCAGATTCTTCTGTATATTTTGGTAGTATCTAAAGTGACCACTTAAATATCTTTGTTTTATATTGATATTTTGTCAGAATTATACCTTATCAAGATCATATCTACCAACATTTCTCCCTATATATTACCCAGAAATTTGTAATTTAGATTTTGCTCAAAAAATATATAGTAAGATCAAATGTGTGAGTTGTATTCCCTCTTGAAATGACCTAGTGTGCATTTGTTTATGAAAGAGAAGAAAATACAGAACCCTGACTGTGTTAGCTGGCTCTCCTACTGCTGAAACACAACACCTGACACCCATGGCTTAACGAGGAGAAGTTTAATTTAGCTTGAGGTTTGGGGAATTTGCTCTATAGTCCGCTGGCTCCAAGGCAGGCACATCACGGGAGAAGGCTCTGGCGAGCAAAGCTGTCTGGCTCATGGCGGCAGGGAGCAGCACCGGATGAGGAGGGGCGACGCCACCATGACCTGCCCGGACAGGCCTGCTCTCCTAATCTGCTTGGTGTTTCTTAATTCAATGAAATGAACATCCAGGATCAATGGTCACACTGACTTAAGTTTATTTTACCCAGTACATGCCGAGTTATTTTGCTTCCAGTGGTCTCACAAATTAACACCCACTCACCGAGCCCTCTTATCAGCTGATCCAAATACACTCCATGCTGATCAGAGCAACAGCGGTTTTCCAGAAATTGGGGTGACTTTGGTAAATAATCAGATGTGGAACTTACCTCCTAGAATTTACAGTGAAGGAAACTAATATTAAATATAATAAAAATTATTTGTAATCACATATTAAAATATGAGCTTTGATGGGAAATACCAGAAACTTGACTCATTTCATATTTAAATACTATTGTAGTGGGCTTTTTAGAACATGATGACTGGACAAGAAACACAATTTGAGGTTTGCTAGTTAAAAAATGTATTTTTTTTTTCATATGTTGGAGAAACAGATGCAAAAGACTCTGGAAAGAAGAGGAGTAGAGATGGAGAGAAGGACAGGGACAGGGACAAATTCAGACTGCCCCGTCATGGCTCAAGGCCCTCATCCGACATGCACAACTCGGCGCAGTCCCTGTCAGACTGTGAGCTCATGCCCTGCAGAATGATACTTACTGTAGTTGTTTCCTAAACTGCTAGAAAATGTTGGAATGTAGAAATACATTGTCTCTTTTGAAGTACCTGAAGTAAGCTTTTTTAAGGTTTCCCATGGATGTTGGGTCTAGTACAGAAATGATGGGTGGCGGGGCCAGGTCCTACGGGGGCACAGAGGCAAGGCTGTCCACATTTTTATGGAACCACAGTGATGGGAGAAGCTGTTCATTTTCAGTATTTGTCTGGAGAATACTCAGTGACTAAATTCATTAGCCAGATCTAAGTAAATTCACAGTCATTTATTTAAGTACTTACAAAAACCGCATATATCTAGCTCCTTGCTCTCAGTGGGGCTCAGCTCTTCTCCTGTTTTAAAAATAACTAATGAAGTGAGACACTTGCAGTAGTTGTCTGTTTGTGTTGCTGCTCACAAGCATACTTGGGTATCACATGGTGACTGAATAGACACAGGAGATCTAGTTATTTGGTCCTATTATATAAAGACCATGTCTTTGTAGTGAAAATGTTCAGGTTTCTATGCTTTCTGCTTAATACCAGATCGGAAAACCTCACCTCTGAGTGCATGAGGCTTTGAGGGGACGTCTAGGTATAACCCATAACCAAGCAGTGGTATTGGATTTTTATTTGAGGTGATTTTAAGCAAAGTGTTGAATGAAGCCCAGATCCTTCCTACTACATATAGGCTACAAGTTGAAGGAATTGTGAAGCATAAATGAGCAAGAACTTGAAAATAGGGAAAACCTCCCATCTAATCTTACTGCAGAGAATGAGAAAACTTGTAGAAAAAACACCAGGGCTATAGCTGGACGATAGCTCGGCAAGGCAGCCGTGTGTGGAGATAATCAGTCACCTCAGCGAAGAGCGGGAGGAGAAATGAGATTATACCTGTAGAGACGTGGCCAGTCTCAGTGGGCTGGGAACAAAAGCATGGGATGGGTGAAGGCTGTGAACTGCTGGACTGTTCAAGGCAGAAAAAGGGCTCTCTTGCCTTGACTGTGAGTTTGCACTGTCCTTCAAAAATAGGAAAGAATGACCCCAAGAGGGGCTTGCTGGGATTCAGGCCTGCCACCTCACCAGATGCCCAGAAAGCAAGGCTATTTCCCCCTCATGTTCAGCGGGTAAATCTTCTCATTCTATTTTAGTAAGCCAAGGTACCCTTGCAAAGAACCAGGTGGGCCTCTTTGCAGTGGTTCCTTGTGGATGAGCAGGCAGGGCCTCTGCTCAGAGCCAAGTGGTAGGACACTTCCCAGGGCTGTAGGGGTCACAGTGGAGCCAGAAAGCAGAGAACCCAGCCAGAGTGAGTTATTCTCAAGGCTTAACATTTGGTGGAATTCATCGGTGAGCTTCTGTACTTGTTTGGGATCCATCAGACTTTCCTCCTCGCTTTCCTGTTTCTTCCTTTTGGAATGCAAATGTCTATTTCATGCTTGTTCTGCTGTTGTATTTTGGAAGTATGTAACTTGTCTAGGGTCACAGGTTCATAACAGTGAAAAGTTTTAGGATAGGAGTTTTGCATCAGGGTGAATCATACTTTAAGTCTTAGCCATACTTAGTCTGAGACTTAGGACCTGGAGTGGATACTGAAATGAGTTAAGACTATTGATGCTATTGCACTAGGGTCAATGTAATTTGCCAGGGAAGGGCAGAGCACAGAGTATTATGGAAGGTATTGTTTCTGTGCCACACCCTTAGGTGAAATCCCTAAGCACCGAAGGGACCATACTGGGAGATCCTCTCTAGGGAGGCAGTTAAGGTTAAATGAGGTCACAGAGCGGGAACCTACAGAATGTGTGTCCTTATAAAGAAGGTAGAGAGACCAGGTCTCTGCCCCTCCCTGTCTCCATCTCTGTCTGTGTGCAGAGAAGAGCCATGTGAGGGCAGGTGAGAACGTGGCTGTTAGACCCATTTGACTAGAATTTTCATGACACAATATATGTTTGTTTTACAGGTTATTCGCCAACACAGTCCCCTTATATGGCTGTATATGCGACCTTTAAGCCTCTCTATTTGTATGAAAAAAATATCTTTACATTAAGGAATATGGTAAGCATTCGGCTCAGAAAATCCACCATCATTTAAGGTGTATGTGTGGAGGTGGGGAGTCCTTGATCTAAGCGACTTGGCACATCCAGAATTGTCTGAGATGGTTGTAGTACTACCCAGTTACGAAAAATGTGTACTCACATTTTATTTTTAAACATTTCATATTACATACAAAGGGAGACATACAGAATTTGTATACTTCAGGGAAAATCACACATCAGTCTTAAGTAATAAATAACAACCTTCTCATAAAGAGACCACACATATTTTCTTAATATAATTTAAATGAATTTGCAGTTAGGCTGGTGAGCCACTCTTTCACCTTTCTTATATCATAAAGGAGTACAAATAAATGTTAATTGCTTTTTCTTATAAACTTAAAAATTATAAGAAATTTAGGAAATGTAGTCAAAGGGAAGACAAAGTACAGGGTAACTGCCAGGATGTGGGCGATGGCGACATTGTAGCCTGCGGTGCTTCCTTGTGTCTCTAGTTGCGCTGCTGTGGCTTCCCCAAGCTGCTGACTGTTCAGACACAGCTTTCAGGGTCCTTCTGACTGGGGCGAGCTGGAAGTCAGATGGTGCCAGACCCAGTGAGGGAGGCGCACGAGGACGCGGCACAGAGTTCACAACAGTCTGTCTTTCTGCTGGGTGGCACTCGCAGCACCGTGCATCGTATTTTTGATGACACCTTGTAAGGAAATGAAGGAGGACTTCTAGAACTGCTTCAGAAAGTAGCATGAATAATGGAATAAGTGGGTTCAGAAACTAGGGAGAATATTCTGAGGGGATTAATGGCTGTGTGTCTTTCACAATAGTTTAATCTTTAATTATATTTTCAATTACTCCCTGTAGGGGTAGTGGTTACATAGTATTGATGTAGTTTCACAATTATAAGCTACCTGTTGTTCTTAGGAGTAAGAACAGTGTTTCTCATTCCTTTGTACGCTCAAGCCTATCAAGTTACCACATAGTCTGTTTACACAAAGGCTGTATTGCATTTGCAGCTTACGGAATCCTAATGTTGTTTGGGCCTCTAGACATCTAGCACTTTATTGTCAGGATTCCAGGGTCTTAAAGTATGTGATTAGGTGATGGAGTGATATAATAGTCATTTGGTTAGTTAGAAAGAGCTGAGCTTTAAAACTTGTAATGGAAATTAATTTAAAATAAAAACACTACAGTTAGATGACCATTACACTTTACCATGCACATTATATTTGCGCTTATATTTGCCTGAGGCATAATATAATTTTTGTCTTCTCTTGTTCTTCCTCATATTCCTTTGAGTCCTTTTCTTTCCTTCTGTTTTTTTTTTTTTTTTTTTGACAGAAACTATTCCTATGTGAAAAAACTACCATGAAACAGTGGTGACATCATAAAACCACAGGACACAGTAGTAGCAGTTTCATGGCAGTTACTTTGGTTTTAATTCAGAGTTAAATAGCCTTACCATGGTTTAAAAACAGATTGGAAACAGCCTGGATCTTAAAGGCAGTAACACTCAGTAGCCCAAGAGTGCTTCCAAAACCTCTCCCAAATTGATCCTGCTGATGAGTTTGGGTCTGGCCGCCTGGTTGCTTCTCATCACTGTGGCACAATACCCAACACTAGCGATTTAAAAGAGGAGGGATTTATTTTGGCTCACAGTTTGAGAAGTTTCAGTCAGTGGTTGGCACTTTCCGGTGGAGAAACTGAGTGGTGGAAAGACACAGGGGGAAGGAAGCTGCTGAGTGCATGGTGGCCAGGAAGCAGAGAGAGGAAGGAGGGGCTGGCAGGGAGCGGTGCCCTTCCAAGACATACTCCTGCTGACTGCAGCCCCGGGGACCAAGCCCCACCTTCCGACAACCACTGCGCTCGCCAGTGGATGAATCCACCAAGGAGTACAGCGCACTCATGATAGAACTACCCTCCAAAAGCCTCGCCTTGAGCACGTGAGAGTTTCGGGAGACACTGTACGTCCAAAAGACACCACCTCGTCATCCCTGACAACTTCTTGGCCTCATTGCATTCCCCTGCCTGAGGCACTGTCTCAGTTATTCCAGAGAGCAGGACTGCGTGGGCTGCCAAACGTACCAGCCACGTTTTGCAGAGTGCCGGGGCATCGTGGCTAAGAAGTACTTAAGCTCTTTTTAAAATGTCAATGTAGGTTAAGTAATCCACTGAAACTTGGCGGTCTTAGATTTAAACACAAAATTAGTTTGAATTTCAAACAATAAGAAAACCTATAAACATTCACATATGTGTATTCATTGGTTAATTCAATAGATGTTTATTGTATATTTGGTACTAAACAGTGTGTTACATTTTGAAGACACCAAGATGAGCAAGATTGATAAGGTCCCTCCACATATAGCTTAAAGTCTAGTGAGGAAGGCAGATAGTTAAGGGGAAAATAGTAATACAATTAGAAAATTCTTCTAACAGAAGACATAACGGGTGTCTGCCATATGGTAGGAAAAGATGCAGAAATGTTTGTTGGAGGAATGAGGAAGTGAGTATCTGAGCAATAAGTCAAAAAATGATGAGAGAGATAAAACACAAATGTGTCACTTTTTCTAATAGGACCAGGGACATCTTTCCATGGATCTTTTAATTAATTAATTATTTTTTTTTTGACTCAGGACCTTGAACTTGCCAGGCAAGCACTTATGCCGCTGAGCTCTATCCCCAGCCAGGAAGTCTTTCCAAAGGAAGAGCTAGCTGCTTTAAAGTCTTAAGAAATTATACACATAGATATGAAAAAGTGTGTTTAGAGGAGAGGTAATCTGATGTTGGAAAATCTGCAGATGAAGAGATTGAATAGGCTGTAAGGGAAGGAGCGTCTCAGACAGCTAAAATGGAGGATGGAAATCTGGAATAAAGGTCTTTATAGATTTTCCTTTTGGGGTTGGAAGTGGCGTGAGCTACCAGAGGCTCTGGAGGCAGCTCAGGGTCTGTAACAGTGAGTGACCAGAAGGACTGTGGTGAACTGACCACAGTGTCAGCCCCATCTTGCACACTGACTCTTGTAGGTTAGCTATCTTTGAGGCCATTCTAGTTCTCTCGATTGTTGCCATGATATAATAGAAATATAATAGTTTAATAAACCTATAGAAAATAGTTTCTTTTCTAATGAAATTTTGCTAACTTAGCAGTCTGTTGCTAAGTGTTATCTCCAAACACTATGAGATCAGGGAGTAAAATAACTTACATTTGTTTAAAGAAGCGATAAAGATGACAAGAAAGATCAGAACGAAATCTGAGAAGGAATAAGATATTGTGGATTACCTTCCATTATCCCACATCCTCCTCCGCTTGGGTATCCAAATGGTGTTACTTTGATTTAGGTGGATAATGTGGGAATTTTAAAAAATGCTTCCTCTACTTGCAACAACTCCTGTTCCTCTAAAAAAGCCTTGAAATAGAATGCGATAAAAGAATAAGAGTCCTGGAAAAGGACACTGCTAATTTAAGTCTTACACACGAATTCCTTCACAAACATTAATTGTAAAAACACCTACTCGGTGTTTCAGGGACTCCTGAGTCCCTCTCTGCCCTTAATTCTTACTAAGGAACTTTCAGATCATTTGATGAAGTTTTTCAACATCAAACTGTAACTGTCATTAATAGGATTACTTTACATGAGTCAAAAGCATTGTGTATTATGTTGAAAATAAAAGCAAGTAGGAGAAATTGTTATTTTAGATTTTCTCATAATTAAATTAAATTAGTACTTTGGCAGCTTATAAATTACAGTAGGTGTTAATACCACACTTTGTTATTTGGTCTAGTGTTTTATGTTTTCAAAATACTTTAAGTCATCTTATTTTCTAATACTTTACAGTTCAAAAAAGAAAGTCATGTAAGCCTAAAACACTAGTTACAATCGGAAGGAGAACATAAGATATATAAGCCAAAAATGGTAACTGGTAAAATGTGTGGAATGTGATTAACTTCTAAGTATCACTTTGGCATGACTTCTATTTTGGATACTATTTAAATGTAACTTTTACAGTAATACACCTTTTAAAAATACTGTATTGAAGAATATTTGAAAAATATTGTCGAATGACTTCAAATTCTTCCATATCTTTCCATTAAAAGAAACACTTTCAAGTGTCGAGTTGCAAACCTTTAAAACAGGAACCTCTAAACTTTGATTGAATTAACATTGTAGGTGGGAAAAAGTTTGAGACCCTGGATCATCTAGGAAAGATTTTTTAAAAACTAGTTAAAGAAATTTCAGTAAGTAGCTAACATCTACAAAAATGATACAGAGAAAATAAGTTCCATTTATTTCTTAATTAAGCCACTTTTTAAATCCATTCAATCATTTTTTCCTTTGGCTCTTTGCAGCCCTGACGAATGGGTCGGTAAGGATCTGTAGTGGACCAGCACCTTCCTACAGTGACCCCCAGCCTCTGGGGGAGCAGACGTATCTCACTGGCACTCTCAACTATTTTGTGCCTTGACAAGTGCAGATTGAGCTATACAGAAACAGAGTCCTGAGATCAAGGCAGGTTCCAGCTAAAGTAATAATCTGAAGTAGGCTAATGGGCAGGCTTCTGGTCCTAACTTAAATTTTATGCATTTATAGTCTCAGTTGTTGCTATTGTATGGGAATCAATGATGCAGTATCATGAGGAAGAAAGTTACTGGCATGACTGACTTTGATATAGCTAATGTTTTATTTTATTTTACTTTAAATGTTAAACCAAATTGTGAAAGTCAGAATTTGGCTATAATATATGCCATTTTAACTTTCATTTACCTTGTAAAATTTCTTCTGACATAATTCAAGCAGTGATTAACAACTGAGATTCTGCTTAGATATTTTTCTGAATTATTCTAAAGCAAAGGGACTTCAGATCTGAACATTTTCATGTGAGAAGTAGCTTCCTGGGTAACTACTTCACAACACCCTCTCCCCCACCTGGATGAAAATCTTCTTTGTCATGCATAATTGGGAATTTCCTGTGGAGGGTGCATTATTAGGAGGTTTGGGCCCAATTTGCAGAAAAACAACCACTTGCTACCTCTTGACTTGAAGTCACTTAAAACAGCAGACTTTTTTTTAAACATTAGGTAACAATTGCTTGTGATTAAAAAAAATTTATATAATAAGCACTACTATTAAAGTTTAATCTACAAAAATAGTGCTGAATAATTTTGGACCAAAACTGGTGCACTAAGGTTTTCTCATAGGATCTTTAGATTTTAGAACTGAAAAGTATCTTCCAGTTCTGCTTTGTCATTTTTCAAATAAGGAAACTAGGCCCTAGAAAAATTAAAATATGGAAAGATACACTAATAGTAATAGTGTATATATCAAGGGAGGTAGATTTTTTAACCTATTAGAGTGGTGATAGTATTTTCATATTGACAAAGCTATTATTTTAAATGTGGAGATAATTACAGGAATCCTTTTGAATCTTCTTTGTATTTCTTAGGCAGACTCTGCTGAGAAGGTTAGAGAATATGGACTTTCCCATATCTGCAGCCATCCTGTTCTGGTGACAAGAAGTAGGTCTTGTCCCCTTGTAGCACCACCAAAGCCACCTCTGATTCCTCCCTGGAAACTCATTCGTTATAAAAAAGAAAGTGTTATAACAGATGAGCCTCAAGGTATGCACTGCATGTTCTTGAAATCTTTGCAATGAACAATTGTCTATTTAAAGGGTGAAGAGTTTCTTTGGCTGTGAAAGACATATGTCAAGGTAGAGTACTAACCATTGCACCTACAAACCTATTTGAATTTTATATCCAGGTTTTACATCTTTTAAGGATTAATTGTCCACATGTCAGAAGCTGAGCAGCATGGTTTCTGTGTAAAATGAGCAGACAGATCCAGGTTATTCTTTCAGTGAGGCATGGCTATTATTAGGGTGTATGTGCTGCTGAAGTGAGCAGTGCTATGGTTATCATTAGTGTGATGATGGAAAAGTATAATTAAAATTAGTGTGATAGTATGTCATAAATCATTAGTGTGATCAGAGTGATAGTTTGCAGTAAATAATATGGAAATTAAACAACATATATTAAGCCACTGGTGCAAATTTCTAATGTGGAACTCACCACTGAGTATCATGTAGAACATAATTTTTGCATTACTGGTTTATAATTAGAATTCCAATAGGAATAGAACTACCCTGAACTGGCACCTGCATTAGAACTGTCATATAGCCACTTAGTGAATGTTGGCTATCCTCAGAAATAAAGAGATGCCCCACCTTGTTCTTATTCTTGTAGTTCATTTTTATTTCAATCCTCACAACCAGTGTCTTCACACCTTCAACTTTTTATTCTCTTGCAGCCTTCCTTCTTATGCTTTCTTTCCTCAAGCACAGTGTTTGAGTGGAGGAGGGACCACTCTTTTGTAAACTGGGGATGATTATCTCATGATTGGTGGGATTCCGTGAGAGTGGCCCCATTCCATGAGAGTGGTGCCTTACCCTAGGGGCTCATCATAGAACTGTTTTTCTTTTCTCTACTGAGTTTAATATGTAATGTAAAAATGAACAAAAATAGGAGATCATTTCAGAGGATAGTACCCAAGGGCCAGAGACCGTTGTGTACTGTGTCATAGCCTCACTTCTTTGCTTACTCATAATGCCTCATGTTTAATTGCAGTGTTCCCCATGGTAACTCAGACTGTGTCCCTTCCCTGTTGAGAATTCCTCCTTGTCGACCAGCTTTAGATTTAGGAGTATCCACAGGCCTTTTCTTGAACTCCTGCTTCTGTTTCTACTCTTGACCTTTACTTTGTTATATTTTCTGTCCTTCTACTACATTTCCTAAGCAGCTGGTGGTAGAACAGCAGTCCCCAACTATTTTGGGACCAGGGACTAGTTTTGAGGAAGACAGTTTTTCCATCACCTGTGGTTGGGGTTTTGGGATGATTAAGTGTGTTACATTTATTGTGCACTTTATTTCTATTATTATTACGTTGTGCATTTTATTCCCATTATTATTAGTTAGATTTTCTTAAGGACATAAAACCTAGACCTCTTGCACATGTAGTTCACGGTAGGATGTGTGCTTCTGTGAGATTCTAATTCCCTGGCTGACAGCAGCCAGAGCTCGGGCAGTGATGTAAGCAACAGGGAGCAGCTGTGAACAGACGAAGTGTAGGTCATTTGCCTTCCACTCACACAGCGTACCGCTCACCACCTACCCAGGGAAAATGTGGCTTTAGCAAAAGACTTTTATAGAAAATCATTTCTGTTCTTGAAGTAGCAGCAAATGCCAAGGAACGTCCTGTAAGGCATTGTTGATGCCCCTCCCCCGCCGACTTGTTTCATGTTGCTCTCTGGCAAGCAACTGAGGTGTGGACAGAAGAAATATAAATTCAGTAAGAAACCTTAGATATCTCTGCACCTTTATTTATTTATTTGCCTTTATTGAAATGTGTTGTGCAAATATGATCTAATCAGTTCTGAGATCAATGTTAAATTCTGCATACAATCATGAAAGATGAAAAGAAATATGTATTACACTTAACTACTATTTTTAGTTGTAGTAATAAAGAAGCCTGAACAGTTTCTTGAGATCTCAAGCCCATTTCTGAATTATAGAATGACTCCACTTAGAATTCCAAAAAGAACGTAAGTACATAATATTGTTTCTCACAAATGCATCTTGTTACTGTGTATTTTACAATGTGTATGGTTAAAAATAACAGTGAGAACATTTGCAAAAATTAAGAAAAAGACTACATACATATAAAAACATATTGACTATTTTCGTGACTCTTACAGCTTATGATCACATTAATTCATGTATTAAGAAACATATTTTACTCACATTTTTAAGTGTGAGTTTTAGACTAAATGTTGGAATTTCACCTAAGTTCATATGCTGAAGTCCTGGTTGTCTGTGTGGCTGAGTTTGGAGATAAGGCCTCTAAGGAAATGATTAAGGTTAAATGCAGTCCTTTGGGTGGTGCTGTGAGCTGACAGGATTACGAGTCTTTAGGTGAAACTCCAGAGTTGCTGTCTGGGGGGTCTGTCCCTGCACATGCACAGTGGAGAAGACACACAAACTCACTGAGAAGGCACCGAGGAAGAGGTGAGTCCTCCTCCTAAGGATCAAACCCTGCCGGCACCCACTGGGACCCCAGGCTTGTAGACCCCTGAAGTATGAGAAAATAAGTTTTTCTCATTCAAGCCACCAAGCCTGTGCTATTTTCTTATGGTGACTCAAACAAATGAATACAAATTTTGGTACACAAAGGCAAGGCCCTGCTTTAGTGACTATACAAAAATGTGGATGTGGCTTTAGAGCTGATATTTGGGTACAGCAGGAGGAGTTTGAGGTACATGTTGAAAACATGCACTTTGCTGAGAAGAGTCTTGGCAGGTGAGTCTCATGAGGCTCAAAAAGCAAAGGGGAGAGCTAGAGAAAAACCCTCCTCTTAGAGAATCATCATCAATAAATACAGTATTGGTAACATATGGACATTAACTGTTATTCTTGTGAGGAGATGTGGAAGAAGTTATTTGAAACCTGAGAAAAACAAAAGTTTGTAATAAAGTGTCATGAACTTGGTTGAACTATATTGTCATGGTTTGGGGAAGTTGGGATGAGCAACGACAGGAGAAAATACCGAGGAAATCTGTAAGCCCAGTGTTAAAGGGAGGCTGGGCTTCTCCTGAAAGCAAGATGAGATGGAGGGAGGAACTGAAGAAGGAACCCTTAATCAAATGCAAAAGCACTGCATGTAATGACCTGGGAAACTCTCAGAGCCTGTCCACAGTGAGCAAAGGAGAGAAACCGTGTTCCGAGGAGAAGGTGAAGCGTGCAGCCGGGCTGCTGCCGGTAGATGAGAGTTTATAGCTTAGACCAGCAGAAACAGTACCAGTCTGAACTCAAGCTGTGAGAATGGGGAAGAGTAGAGGAAACCTGTGGGATTTCTGGGACTCTGGTTGGGACCCTCGGGCTCTTCAGGCACAAATTTGCACTTTCAGTGAAAGGGCAGAATTGACTTGGAAATGACAAACCATCGGTACTGCCACTCCTGCCCAGCAAGGGAGGCTGCTTCTCTCTTGGTTCCCGCAGGCTACATGGACCCAACTCCACAGAACCGTGGGTGACACTGCAGAACCATGGGTGACACTGCCAACCCAGGGCACGCGGAAGGCAGCTCCAAACCCAAGGGAATGATTCTTAAGCCTTAAGATGTGGTGGAATTTGCCTTACTGGGTGTGGGGCCTACTTGGCCCTGTCACCCTTTCCTTCTTCCCCACCTCTCCTTTTAGAATGGAAATGTCTATCCTATGCCCAGTCCATCACTGGACTTGGGAAATACATGGTTTGTCTAACGTTAGAGATTCACCGCTGGAGAACTGTACTGCCTCGAGACAAGCTCTTCCCTAAAGCTCACCTGTTCCTGACACAGTAGTGAGGTGAAGTGTCGCACCTCAGGCTTATGGTTGATGTTAGGCTGAGTGAAGGCTCCTAGAGCTATTGAGATGGAGTGAATGTACTTTTGTATTGGAGGACCGGAATTTGGGGGATCTAGGGGCAGAACGGAGCTAAATGTTTGTGTCTACCCCATATTCATACGCTGAAGCACTAAGCCCTGCTGTGGTTGCATTTGGAGATGGAGCCTCAAAGGAATTGCAGTGGTTTGAGTGTGCTCCCCAAGTTTATGTGTTGGAAACTTAATCTGCTGCATAGCAGTACTGGGAGGTGAGCACTAATAAAGGGGTGAAGCCGTGCGGGCTCTGCCCCTGTGAAAGGCTCGCCACCGTCATCATGGGTGAGTGGGCTACTGTGGAAGGCGTCGCTGTAAATGTGGGTTCTGCCCTGTCTTGTTCCCTCACTCCAGCCCTCTTAGCCCTGTGTCCTTCTGGGATGAGGCAGCGTAATTAGGCCCTTGTTAGGCACTGGCACCATGCTTTGGATCCCAGCTTCCAAAACCACAAGCAAAATAAATTTGTTTTTAAAAATCACTTTTTAGGTGGTCTGTGATAGTAACAGAAAATGGACGAAGACAGGAAGTAATTAAGGTTAAGCAAGTTCGTAACAGTGGGACCCTGAACCCAGGAGGAGGAACGCTCCTATCAGGAGGGGCCGTCCCATCACTCACACAGGGGAAAGTTCCTAGAAGCCCACAGCTTTAATGTTGTGAGGGCAGTGCAAGCAGGAGACTGCTCAGTCAGATTCTGTACCCCGAGCTACACCCCTTGCTCCAAGCAGGATAATATACAAACATTACACTTCACTTCAATGTAAAAAAATGACACTTCGTCCCCCATGGACATCAACTTCTGGGGGCTGTTTCATGTATCAGTAAGCAATTTCAGTGAAATTTAATAATTGCTATTATGAAAGTGTGCACTAAATTCTGTGAACTAAATTTAAAGAAGTTATTTTTTCTGAAATAATTACAGCCCCATATATAGAGTCCTAGCTTCAGGGATTGTGCAGGAAGTAGAATTTTTTTGGTTTGCTAGTTTCTGTTCTCATCTGTCTCTGAGGAAAGTGTTACAGCTCAGATCAAGACACTTCTATTTTGCCAGCTGTGTATGATTTTGCTTTTAGTTTTAACTTTTTTCTGATACCCCACTGAATTTGTAAAGAGGAGGGAAACAGCTGTATTTAGTCTGTTATCTTGAGCCCAATCCGCCTGCTTTGGCTGGACCCTTCCGTGGTGCTCTCTCCTCTTTGCTGTTTACCCTGTCAGATTCAGAACTCACTTTATGTTGATTACCTCACATTCCCTACTAAGACCAGCCTACCAAACAGCCCCAAATCAAGAAACATGCTTATGCAGTTATTTGCATATGTATTGATTATCTGAAAGTGTGATAGAAAGTGTAGATGTGTTCAGGGAAGCATTATATTTTGGTCATATTTGAGCAACCAATATAAGTAAAAAAGAATTTCAGATCCTGCTGCTCTTTAGCATTCAGTGGCTCCACGAATGCAGCATTACAAGCTTCTCACCACGTTGTGTAGCCCTCTACTCTGAGAACATGCTAGCTTGCATTTTTAATTTATATAGTCGCCCCCCTTACAAATGACATTTTCAAAGACTCACCTCCTAATTTGCCTCTCCTGTTTTAGTCTGGGGCCTGGCAGAACTGCACCCGAGGCTGCCCAGTAGCTGAGCAACAGAGTGTGGGGAGTAGAGGCCATGATTTGAAGCTGCAGTGGAGGCCCTGCCTTGAAATTGTCCTGCTCCCTCTCCCCACTGGGCTTTTATACCTAGGGTTCGTGATAGATAGGGAAACACTTCTGATCTCCAAAATGCTAAAGGGAATGCAAAACTGACTTTCCCATAATTGAACCACTTTATTATAATGCTTACATTTTTAAAATTTTCATTATTTTTTACCTATATTTCTATTTATAGATCAAAATGAGGAAAGCTAATTCATTTATGTAACCTAGCTACATAGAATTTTCTTTATCCTATTAGTAAAGTCCATTGAATTAATATGTATTCTAATACAATAAAATATTTCAACTTTCTCAATTTTATTTCATAAAAAGAAGTATGTATTTTGATGACAAATATACTAAAATCTACATCAATGCAATGATTATAGGAAAAGAATATTTCTTAGGTTCTCACCTATAATAATGTATGCATGATTTTTTTTTTTTTTTTGCAGTACTGGGGATCGAACTCAGGACCCTGCGCTTGCTAGGCAAGCGCTTATTCCACTGAGCTATATCCCCAGCCCTGTATGCATGATTTAAAATAAATGTTCAGTTAAAATATGGCCTGCTTGGAATGGCCTTTGTCAGTATAAGATATTATACAAAGGTGAAGATGCCCTCCTACCTTAGGAATGTCAAAATAAAGTATTGGGGGGCACAATGGATTTGTTATTGAGCACACTATTATTTTCATGTGAGAAAATCTTACTTATTATGATCAGTATTTCCATTTGTGCAGTTAATTGTACATCACTTATCCCTCAATTGAATTCTAAAACTATAAAAATTGATAAAATTGTTTTAAAGCATGAAATAGGATTTCTAGAACCAAAAATATAATAACCCAAATTAAGAACTCATGAGATGTATTTAATAACAGACAAGACAAAGCTGATAAGAGAATAGAAAACTAGAAAACAGGTCAGAACATGCAGGCTGACAGGTGTAGAACTCATTAAAGTATAGTAAAAAACAAACAGGACAAGTTGGAAATGACCATTATACTTGCTAGTGGCTCTCAGAAATAGAGGACACAAAGAATTTGGAAATGATAAAATAAATTTGCATAATTGCCAAAGTACCCCACACATGGTTATGAAGATACAAAAGTCCCACGAGGGACCATCTGCAAGCTGGAGACGGGGAAGGCCCCCAGCATGGCTCTTCAAGATGGAAGGCCTCAGAATCACGGAAGCCCGTGGTGCACCGCTCCACCAGGCTGGAAGCCCAAGAACGTGGTGCACACCCTGAAGTCTAAGCACCAGACAGTCTGGAGTGCTGGCGTCTAAAGCTGGGAGAGGAGGGGACCCCAGCTCTGGGAGCAGTGCGTGAATTTGCCTCTCCCCTCCCGTTTTCTGTCCGGGCTCACAGTCGATGAGGTGGTGCCTGCCACACTGAGCGTAGATCCTTCCCAGTTAGCCTTCTAAGTTAGATGCCCGCCTCCTCCAGAATTATCCTCACAGACACTCAGAAATTAAACTAGTGAATGAGGCCTTCCTTGGTATAGTCACCAGAAAGTAACTCTCATATCAACTGGGGTTATGATTTTGCCATCCCAAAAATTCGTGGTTATCTTTCAGGTGATTAGTTTGCATGCTAATCAGAGATTATGGGGTTTGTAAGTGTTCTTGCTGAAGTCCACCAGGACAAATTTTTTCACAGTTTATAACACTGTGCGCAGTCTCTAAGGATCTCTGTGCCAACAGGGAGCACAAAAAGGTTGATTTTCTGATTTGAATTCCCTAAGTTACTCCCTTACCTGATTTTCATGCAACTTTTTTCACGCTTTATCACTTGAATACCGTGGTTAAAATTCTAGTATGTGAGAAACAGGCAACTTCGTCACTTGAGTGAATTCACCTAATCTGTTTTCTGCGGAAATCTGTTGTGAGCTCATTTGAATAGTCTTGCTTTCTGGTAGAGCCAAAGATGCGCGAGTGGCCTTTTGTCCTCTCTGAAAGACATGTCCCTTGACCTGCTTTGCAATACAGAGTTTTCACATCAACATAATAGCAAGCCCTTTTCCTGGAGAGCTTTTGAAAGTGACTGCTACAGCTTCCCTTCTCTTGAAGGTCACTGCAGCAACAGGCTCCTGGCCCGAGCGCTTTGAAACTTCATAAGTGTGTCTGTGCTGCCATCTAGTGGCAGTTTCAAGTAAATTAGAAACAAGTAGGTGAGGTTTTACTTCAGACTTGTGGGAACACGATGATGCTGTTTATGATCTCAATCTCTCCTAAAAATTCACCTAACTCCTCTTTTCTAATTTACCTGAAACTGCCTCTAGAGGGGAGCACAAACACATTCATAAAGTTTTGTGAGGAACGCTGTTGGTATTTTGATTGGGATTGGGTTAAATCTGTGTCAGTCTTGGAAGTATGACCATTTTGAGTGTGTGGATTCTGTTGAGCAGAAGCTCTCTTTCCATTTTGTGATGTCCTTTTCAGTTTCCTTTTTAAGGGTATAGTTTGCACCGTAGAGGTATTTAAGGTTCCTTGGCTAGGTTAATTCCTAAGCATTTAATTTTTCCTGATGCTACTGTGAGTGATATTGGTTTCCTGATTTCTTTCTTTATGAGTTTATTATGGGTGTATAGGAATGCTATTAATTTTTTGTGTTACTTTGTATCCTGCTATACTGCTGATTTTGATTATTAATTCTAGGAATTTTGGGTGGAATTTTGGGGCCTTCTGGTAAAGGATTGTGACATCTGCAAATAATGACAATTTTACTTCTTTACCTATTATATTTAACTTCTTTAGGTTTTTTTTTTTTTTGCCTTATTGCTCTGGCTAACGGTTTGAGTACTGTACCGAACAGGAGTGGTCATAACAGGCCTCCTTGTCTTGTTCTTGATTTTAGAGGGAAAACTTTCACCTTTTCCCTTGTCTAGTAGGATGTTGGCTTTAGGTCTGTCAGATTGAGATAAGGTTCTTCCATACCTATTTTCTTGCTGTTTTTTAAAATCATGAGTAGATACTTAATTTTCGTCAAAGGCTTTTTCTGCATCTGTTGAGATAATCAGTTCATTTTTATTCTGCTTCTCTTAAACTGATGTATTCCACTGATTGATTGCATATATTGAACCATTCTTGCATCTTTGGGATGAAGCCTGTTTTGGTCATGATGTATGTATCTTGTTGAGTTTTGCATCTTTGCTCATTAAAGAGATTAGCATATCTCTCTCTTTTTTCTTGTATCTTTGTCTGATTTTGGTTGTATCTCTGTCAGGTTGTGTATTCTTGGAAGCTAGTTAGTGTAATAGTAGTCTCCAAGAATGACTTTGGGAGTGCTCCTTCCCTTTCAATTTTATTAATGAACTTGAGGATTATTGATGTTAGATGTTCCCTGAAGTTTTTATAGAATTGAGCAGTGAATCCATGAAGACCTGGGATTTTCTTGGTAGGCTTTTTATTACAACTTCAATTTCATTGCCTGTTGCAAATTATTCAGGATTTTAAAATCTTAGGTGCTCAATTTTGGTGGTTCGTATGTATCTAGGAATCTTCCTATTTCTTCTGAATTCTCCAGTTTATTGGAGTACAGGTCTTTGAAGTAGTTGCTAATAATGTGGATTGCAGTGGTGTTTGTTGCAATTTCACCTTTTTCATTTCTAATTGTATTGATCTGGATCTTTCTTTTTTGGTAAGAATGACAGATGGTTTGCCTATTTCTTTATTCTGTCCAAGAACCAGCTCTTCAATGCAAAGATTTTTTTGTACTGGTTTTTAACCTCAATTTCATTAATTTCTGCTCTGATATTTATAATTTCCTTCCTTGTACAAGCTTTGGATTTGGAGTTTTCCTGTTTTGCTTAGACCTTGAGGTGCACTTCCAGGGCATTTGTTTGGGCCTGCTCTATTTTTGTGATGTGGGTATTCACAGCTATCAGTTTCTCTTTTAGGATTGCTTTCAGTGTGGCCCATAAATTCCGGTATATTGTTCTGACATTATCATTTGATTCTAGGAACTGTGTAATTTCTTCCTTTGTCTGTTCTGTGACATATGATTATTCAAAAGTGTATTTTTAAATTTTCATACTTTTACATAAATTCTGTGGTTTCTTTTGCTATTGCTTGCTAGTTTCCTATGAGGAATATGCCTAGGTTATGTCTGATAATATGCCTAGTGCAATTTTGAGATTTTTGACTTTACTTAAGCATGCTTTATTGGTTTATGTGGTCTATTTTGGAGACAGTTTCATGTGCTGCTAAGAATGTGTATTCTGTTTTTGGATGGAACACTCTGTAAGCATCTCTTAAGTCAATTTGTTTGAAGATATGGCTTAACTCTGATATTTCTTTGTTAATTATTTTTGTGTAGTTGACATGTCTATTTGTAACAGTTAAGTATTGAGGTCTCCCACTGTAACTGTGTTGATATTTATCTGACTTTTGTATTCACTCGTATCTGTTTTATGAAGTTGAATGTGCTAGTGTTTGATGCATATATGTTTATAATTGTTATCTCTTCATGTTGAAAAATTATTCCTTTAACCAATATGTAGTGACTTTCTTTGCCCCTTCTGACCTGTTTTTGATATAGAATATTTTTTTCAGTGTAAAAACAAGAAGTTTTTAAAAAATTATTGATTGAAAAAGAATGAGAATGACAAAGTGAACAAAATCAGAACACTTTTGGCAAAGCTGCAGTTATTTAATATTAAGTTTAAACAAGAAGTTAGAATAATAGAAGTGCTGTGACTTTCCCTCCATCAGGTGTAACGTACAGTCTGTTATTAAGAAAGGGCTGCCTGTAGAATCTGGTTTATTATCCATCGCAGAAACCGAAGAAACTGAAGACTTCAGCCAGTCTGAACTGGATCAAATGACAGGAGCTCTGTCCCAAGTAATGTCTCAATTCTTACTTATAGAAGTCTTTTTCTTAAATTGTGAGATATATTATACATACAAAAGACTTTATAATGTGCCTCTGAGCATACCAAATTTTGTTAAAGTAAATTGCTTTTGTGTCTATGACAGGTTAGAAAATGAAGTATTTATCTGCTATACAGATTTCCTGTTTTCTCCTTTGGGCCATGTTTCCTATGTGTCACTTAGATACTTACTGGTGTTAATTAAATCCTCACTTTCTAATTTTGCTTAGTTGAAATGTTTTATAGCTTAGTTTGTTATATCATTTTAATGGGCTTTTATATGAATTATTCTGTAATTTTTCTCACTAATGTGATATTTTCTGAGATTCATTTCTTGTTGCTTTCATAGTTTACCGATTTCAGTGGTCAGGGATATTTACTGAATAGCAGTTTTACAATTTAGAAAGAAATCCATCACAGTGTCAGTGGCTCTTGTTGTCGCTTCTTGTTTCTTGTTATTGCAAGCAATTGTGCCCTGATTGAAATGGATTGAAAAGCAATTACCAGTGTTTTCCTTTGGCTAAAGAAGACCAGAAGTTAAACAAGGGGGTTGAGAGAACAAATCGAATTCCTTATACAGACACTTAACCCTTTCCCTTGCTTTCAGTCCACTTCTTACTCTCTTCCTCTCAAAGACCTGCTGGCGGTGCCCGGCGTCCTGAGGCCGGCCTCACGCTGGCGCTCGGCGCCCTGTCACCTCCGCTCTGCTGTCTCCTCCATCTACTTTTCTTTATCCAAAATATTACTCACATCGCCCTTCATCTGTGTAAGTACATAACATTCAATCTCTTCCCCTTATTTTAATTGCGTTCTCAAGGAAAGAGTTGTATACATGAATTCATCATGATTTCTCTGCTAAAATTTTGGAGAATAATTTTTGTAATTGAAACCATCCTTTCTGGGCTCTGTTCATCAATTGCCAATAATAATCTTGATTTCACTGTATTAATGACAAGTACCTTATGAAAAATAATATGTCTACTTATAGAAATTATTTTTCAACTTTTCTTATAAGTTTAAGTCATGTAATAAATATGTGTTTTACTGTCATAAACTTAGACAAATCACCAGTTAGTTGCTTAATTATGGTAACAACCTTCAATTTTAAGGCTAAAGTTGAATTATTTGTTGTACTGTATATTTTAATAAAATATTCCAGAAACCAATTTCTTTTATTTCAGTTTAAAACTGAAATATTTTTAATACACTTTAAAAGGTGTATTAACTCTTTAAAACTTTGGTGCTTTAGATAGCTGTAATGTTTTGCTGCATTATGAATGGCTTCTTGATGACTTCCTTTCATTTCACAGGCTAATCTTATACCACAACCTGCACCTGGCAAAGGTAAATTGATAATCTTTTCATGGCCTTTTTTCCTCTCCAACGGACATCATGGCATACAAGAGACTTTGCTTCTTGACAGCTTCTCTCCTTTCTTTGTCAATCTCTCAGCAGCCTCTCTTCAGACTTCACTGATTTGTTGAATCTGACATGTTCTGGGTTAGAAAGATGAGATAATTTTACTTGTTAAATTTGAAGAAAAGATAAAAATGAAAGATTTGAGTAAGGCCCCATGAGTAAAGTTTATAGATCTCAATATATGCACTTTGTCAGCAAAATACTGACACGATGGCACATTCCTCAGCAACTTGGGCAAGGCTCAAACGCAAACAGTGCTGTGTCACTGCATGTGTTCTTTGGTCTTGGGAAGCCTACAAGGGTGTTATGACAATATTTGATACAAATAAAACAAGGCTATAGAATCACCAGCTATGGGGAGTAATTAAATGAACTTTCTGGACACATTTATCACAACTGATCTGTTAAGTTTTTATTTTTCCTTCTGTTCTCTGAGACATCCTTTCTTATATTCTCTATCTATAGCAGATTTTAAGCTAACTAATAAACCTGTGTCACTTCAGAATTTCTGAAGAATGTGTACACAAAATTATCAAAATGATTTCAAATGATTTCTGAATGTTTGAGTATGCATAAAAGTTATTATTGAATTCTCCTAAGTGTATGAAATGTATCTCCACAAATTCAAGGCCTATATGTAGATGACTGTCCCAGTAAATGTTTTCTTTAGAGTTGACTTTGGTATTTGAACACTTCTTTAATTTTATATATTTTAATAACTTACTATATAATAACAGAAGATGTTTGATATCTCCGTCTTCCATGAGCAGAAGAGCAAGCAGACCCTCGACTGAGTGATGCCCACCAACTGGATGCTCTTGGGTTGGATAAGGCTTTGATCAGTCAAACAACAGCAACAATAGAAAAATCACAGGATGAATTTACAGCAGTATATAATGGTGTTTCTAAAGAAACTTGGTTAGACTTTGAAGACTTTTGTGTATGCTTTCAGTAAGTATTTGAATGTGATTCATCTGACTATACTGTGGTAGTTAAATCCTGAACTGTATTATGCAAATCCACATTAAGATTTGTTTTTGTATATTTAGAATAGTGTATAAAATCTATGCTAATCCTTAGCTGTCACCTAAAAGAGCTAAACCAGTACTAGCTGAGTATTGGTAACATCAAATGAAAGTTCTCCAAGTGAAAAGTGGATGTATTGATTGTCAATGCAGAACATTAAGAACCAAACACTTTCCAGGTCAATTCAGTTTCTCTTCAAAGATTTGTTTGCTAATTAAGATGAAGTATCTTTTTCACCGAGATAATTTTTGACCCATAAGGCAACTGAAAGTATAGTTATTATTATTTTTAACTTTACCTATAATTATTTAATTCTAAGAAATTTAACATGTATTACTAGCTATTGCATATGACATTAACTATTATAAATATATTTCAGGCACATAATCATTTTCCACAAGCCGAGTTCTTACTGCTTTACCTTTCAAAAATCAGAACTTGAGGTAAATATATTATGATCTCTTATCTTTCCCTTATACTATTTTTTAAAAGCAGAATCACAATAGGGAAAACTGTCTTCAAATTTCTGTAGAATATCTAAATTTGTAAACATAATTATGCATAAAACATTAGTTTTCAGAATCTCTTATTGATCCCTAAATCAAACCCAGAAGCATGATTCCACCAGCTCATATCCCCAAATGGGCCCCACCTCACTATATTGTGGTGGTTAAATTCTGAGGTACTCCATTATATGCATTTACAGTAAGGAAAGTTTGATTTGTAAAGGGAGGAAATACACAAATGTTTGACTTCAATTTGTATATACTGAAGAGTGTGCAGTGCCTCAAACAAAAACATATGTTTGCTACTATATCTAGTTTCTTGGGATATTTTTCCTTATATTCTTCCCTCAGTCTAGAGAGTGTTCTTTCATTCTTATTATCGTCTTCTTTTTAAGTTTTTATTTTAAAGAAAAAAACCAAAAAAGTAGAAAAATGATAGGAGATTAACAATTGTTAATACATTGCATATTGTTATCTTGAAATTACAGTACAAGATATCAGCATTTAATTGTCCAAGGAACAGTATAACTATTTTAACTATTTTTATACATAAATATATATATTTCCTTTTGCTTTCATCTTTTCACACTAGGGAGACAATACAATGTTTACACGTTTGGGTGTGGTTTATTTCACTTATGAGTATAGACTCAAATTGTATCCATTTACCTATAAGAGTCTCCAATTTATCCTTCTTTATGGCTAATACTCCATTATATAGAAAGACCACATTTTTTTTATCCATTCCTCACTTGATGGGCATTTGGGTTGTTTCCAAGATCTAGCTATTACAAACTGAACTGCAATAAACATGGTTGCATATATATCTCTGTGGTATGATGTTTTTAATTCTTCTGGGAAGATATCCAGAAGGGAAATAGCTGGGTAAAATGAGACCTCCAATCCTAGTTTTTTGTGGAATCTGCACACTGATTTCTTGCACAGTATATACTTCCACCAACAGTGAAGAAGGGTTTCTTTTTCCTCACAGCCCCTCTACCATTTGTTATTGGTTGATTTCTTGATAATAGCCATTCTTTCCAGGGTGAGATGGAATCTCAGTTTGGTTTTAATTTGCATCTCTTGAATGACCAATGATATTGAACACTTTTTTCATATATTTATTTGCTGTTTGTATTTCTTCATGTGAAAAGTGTGTATTCATCTCAAATGCCCATTATTGGGTCTTTAAATCTGCAGGGGATCTGACATTTTTGAGTTCTTTATACATCCTCGATAGTAAACCTTTGTCTGAGGAACATCGGCAAACATTTTTTCCCATATTTTGGGTTGTCTCTTCACTCTGTTGTTGGTTTCTCTTGCTGTGCAAGAGCTTTTTAATAAGATGAGATCCCAGTTGTTGATTCTTTGTGATAGTTTCTGTACGATCAGGATTTTACTCATGAAGTCTTTGTTTACACCAATGTCTTCAAGAGTTTTATCTATTCCATCTTCCAGCAGATTTGGTTCTGTCACAATATTTAGATCTTTGAGCCATTTTGAATTTTTTATTACATGGTGAAAGACATAGGTCCAATTTTAATCTTTGGCATGTGCAGATCCAGTTTTTCCAGCACCATTTATTATAGAGGTGGCTGAATATATCAAGAGTTGTTTCTGCCTCTTCTAACCTGTTCCACTGATCTTCATATGATCATATGATTTTATCCTGGGCTCTGTTAATATGGTGTATTACATTTATTGATTTACATATGCTGAAGCATCCTTGCATCCTTAGTATGAATTCCACTTCATCATGGCATATAATCTTCTTGATGATTTGCTGCATTCTGTTTGTCAGTATCTTATTGATAATTTTTGCATCTGTATTCACTAGGGAGATTGACCTGTAATTCTCTTTTTTGGTTGTGTCTTTCTCTGGTTTTGGTATCAGAGTAATGCTTGCCTCCATGAATGAATTTGGGAGTATTGCTTCCCTTTCAATTTCATTAAAGAGTTTAAGAAGTATTGGTGTTAAGTCTTCTCTAAATTTCTTGTAGAATTCAGCAGTGAGTCTGTCAGGGCCTGGGCTTTTCTTTATTGGTAGGTTTTTCATTACATCTTTGACTTCATTGATTGATATTGTTTTACATAGGATTTTTATATTTTCTTGATTTAACTTTGGTAATTCATATGCATCTAGGAATCTGTCCATTTCTTCTGCATTTTCCATCTTATTAGAATACAAGTTTTCAGAGTAGGTAGAGATGACCTTCAGGAATTTTGCAGGGTCCATTGTAAATTCGCCCTTTTGATTCCTAATTGCATGGATTTGAGTCTTTTCTTTCCTTTTTTTGATAAGGTTGTGTTATGGTTTGTGTGTAGATGTCCTTCTGAAGCCTCGTGCAGTCACGGGGGGGGGCTCTAGAGTTGGTGACTGATTCATTGTCCAATGCTGAGACCGTGGGTGTGAGTGCTGCACCCCCCGGGTTTGATAGCCTGCATACAATGTAAGGGAGGGAAACAGTCTTCCTTTTTACTGCTCCTTCCTCTTTGCTCTTGCTGCTTTTGCTATTTTCTGCCTCTATGAACTGTTGCCCTCTGCCATGTACCACTCTGGTGTGGAGCCAACTGAGTATGGAGTGAAACCTCCACAAACTGTGAGCTAAATAAACCTTTCCTTCCTTAATTCTGGGCATTAGGTATTTTGTCCCAGCAACCAGAGAAAAGTAGCTGAGACAGATTGGCAAAGGCTTTGTTGATTTTATTTAATCTTTCAAAGAACCAGCTCTTCAATTCATTGATTCTTTCTATTGTTTTTTTCAGTCTACAGTGCATTAATTTCTGCTCTGATCTTTATAATTTCTTCCCTTATATAAGCTTTTGGATTAGTCTGTTCTTCTTTGTAGAAGTTTGAGGTTCAACATTAAGTTGTTTATTTGTGCTTGCTCTATTTTCCTGATGTGGGTACACACTGCTATAAATTTCCCTCTTAGGAATGCTTGTGTCCCAGAAGTTCTGGTATTTTGTATTGTCATTATCATTTAATTTGGAAACTGTCTAATTTCTTCTGTGACACATTGGTTGTTCAGTAGGTTGCCATTTAACTTCCATGTGTTTGTGGAGTTCTTGTGGTTTCTTTTACCATTGGTTTCCAATTTCATTGATCCATGGTCTGATAATATACATGAGGTAATTTCAATTCCTTTGCATTTATTTAAACATGTTCTATGGGCTAGTATGTGGTCTGTTTTGGAGAACATCTTGTGTGCAGCTGAGAAGGAAGTGTATTCTGATATTGTAGGGTGGAACACTCTGTAGACATCTACTAAGTCCATTTGTTCAGTAGTTTGATTCAGTTCTGTTATTTCCTTGTTGATTTTTTGTCAGTTGATCTGCCCTTTTGTGATAGTAGGGTACTAAAATTCCCCAATACAGTCGTATTAGTGCTTATTTGATTTTTCATGCCCATTAATATTTGTTGTATATAATTGGATGCACTGGTGTTTGTTGCATATATATTTATGGTTGCTATCTCTTCCTCTTGAATTGTTCCCTTTTAAAGATGTAGTAACCAAAAAAAAAAAAAAAGATGTAGTAACCTTCTTTATCTCTCTTAATTAGTCTTAGCTTGAAATTCACTTTATCTGCAAATAGAATAGCTACTCCTGCTTTTCTCTGGGCTCCCGACACATGGAGTATTGTTTTTCATCCTTTGACTTTGAGTCTCTGAATTTCTTTTTGAATTAAATGCATTTCTTGTATGCAGCATATTGTAGCATTATGCTTCTTGATACATTCTGCCAGTCTGTGTCTTTCGGTTGGTGAATTGAGGCCATTGACAATGACGATTACAACTGATACATGTTGACTTACTCTTGTCATGTTATTTTCCTGTTGTTGGATCTCCCCCTCTTTTTTTCCCCCCTCTGTTATTATTTGCCTTGCCTGGTGGATTTCTTCTGCTGGCATTTATGGGGTTGTAGTCCTCTTTATCTTTTTCTAGAATGTCCTTCAAAACATTTTGATGTGCTGGTGTGGTGGTCATAAATTTCCTCAGATGTTCTTTGTCATGTGTCCTATTTCCCATTGGTTTTGAATAATAGTTTTACAGGGTAGAGCAATCTGGGTTGAAAGCTGTTTTCCTTTAGAGCTTAAAATACTTCACTCCAAGTCTGCTTGAGGGTTTTACTGAGAAATCAGCTATGATTCTGATAGGCTTTCTTTTATAGATAACTTGTTTCTTTCCCCTAACAGCTTTTAATATTCTTGAGTTGAATGTCTGGAATCTTGACTATGATATGCTTGGATGTAGATTTTTTTTGATCATGGCTAATTGGAGTTCTATATGCTTCATGTACCTACAAATTCTTTTTCTCTACCTGAGAAGTTTTCTGTCACAATGTCTATGAACAGTTTTTTTTAAGTATCATTTGTGCAGTCTCCTGCTTTTTCACTGACACCTATCAATTTTAAGTTATTGTTCTTTGCATCATCTAGTAGCTGCTGGATTGATTTCTCATGGTCTCTTGCTACTTTTAAGAAATCATTCTTTTCATGGTTGCTAGCTGGAAGCCTATCTTCTATATAGGAGATCCTGTCCTCACATTGGCTTAATCTGTTGCAAATACTTCAATGGAATTTTTATTCTTCTGGCTATATGCTTGAATCTGCCTTATGGATTTGATTTCTTTTCTATGCTGAGCATTCATGGCTTTCATAAGCTGCTATATTATTTTGTCTGCTCTGGAATCACTAAGCATGGTTTTCATTGTGTACACTATCTCTGCAGCTATCTGAGAAATTGTTTCTGATTTGATTTTTTTCTAGAGCCTCATTCAGTTGCTTTGTTGTTACCACTCCAGAGAGCCCAGGGGGTGGCTTTCGAATTGTCCCACTTTACTGTACCCTGGTCCTGCCTTTGTTGGGTGTATGTTTAAATGTCTTCTCATTTTCTTTTCTTTCCTTTTTTTATTTAATTCCTAGGGTGATGTTTGTAAATTGCCTATAGTGAGTTGCTTTATTGTTAGTATTTAGAACCCTTAGGAAATGACTACTTCTCCTAGTTATCTTCCAGGTATACTTGGTTTTGAGTTTCCTATAAGATCTTACCTTTCAGTTTGTTGGGATTGAAAATTTTCTTCCTGTTTGGCCCCTGATTCTTTGGCTCTGTGCCACAGTATTCTCTGTGACTGTTAGTCAATCTCAGTCTAGGAATACCAGGAAGAACAGTTGTTTAGAACAATTATGTCACTTTTGGCTATAGAGGTACCAATGACAATAACATAAAACACAGCCTAGAAAATGGCAAACTGAAGTAACCATTAACTGGCCACCTTTAACCCTATGAACTAGATTTGTGGTTATATATCAAAATCTAAAACCAACCAGAAAATTGTATGCAGGATACAAATCTTTAGTATGTCAATTTTTCCCTCAGGGGTTAAAATTTAAAATAGGTTAGGGAATAAATGGAGAAGTGGAAAAGAAGGAAGAGATGAAAAGCCTGGAGGACAAAAGGAGGCCACACTAACTTGAGGAAGCTGGTGCTGAAGATCGGAGGGAAAGGAAGAAGAGATAAAAAGAGGAACAGAACAGAACCATAACCACACAGAGGCCGGTCGCCAAGTTCACACTCATAAAAATACAAGCTCAAACAATGAGGGAGAAGAAAACCCATTAAGAAAACCAAAAACAACAACAAAAACAAGAGACGGGGGGGGGAGAAAGAGAGAGAGAGAAAACATCCACTTCCAGGTTTGTCTCTGCTGTCACTGGTAAACGTGTGGAGACAGCATCCTAATCCATATTGATTTATCCTAAAAAGCCAGCAGTAGTTTTTGACAGCATAGCAGATAATCTGAGCAAGAGTGCACGCTCTGGCAGCCTGCATCTGTCAGTGCACCTTCTGGGGCCTGACCCAGCTGGGAACAGCTAGGTAGAGTCAGCAGCTGCTCTGAGTTCTGCGCTCAGCCAGCCCCTCTCCAAAATGATGCCTGGCCAATCACTCACGTGGGATGACTGAGTCCCCAGCACTCACTGGCAGCTAGTGCAGTCCTTCATGTCCTCTGCTCCCCTCCACTGCTGCATCTCTCTGTGGAGGCCTCTGGGGTCACCAGCACTCGCCCTGTGTTTGCAGGTCTGAATTGCTCCCCTCGAACAGTGCCTCCTGTCCTGGAGAAGGTGCATTGGGTACCTCCTCCTTCTTCATTGAAATTTCTCTCTTCACTCTCAGTTCTTGCCTCAGTTACTTCCTGAGTCCAGGGGTCTCACTTCCCTCCTTCCTGTCTTCATCATGTTTTTATATTTCAGCGTCGGATGGCGACACTCGGAGAGGTGCTTTCTCCGCTGCTTGCCACTCTGCCTTCTTGCCTCTCCTCCTAGCCAGCCTTTTTATCCTCATCCAGCTAATGCCTGCGAGTACTTCAGAGCAGCACAGGTGTCCTCCACTCTAAGGTCTCCTTCCCTGGTCCTGGCCTCTGGCTTGGTGACTCGTTCTGCCTTTGCCAGGCATTTTCCCCTTGCTCTCCCAACCCTGCCCCTCCCTGTTCCTCCCTGCATGCTACTTGGGTTGGTATGCAAGAAAGGACTGTGTGCTTTCGTTTGCTTCCGCAAGACCATTGTTGGTATAGTGTAAATAAAGTAAAAATTCAGTGAAAATTTGATGAATAATTGAACAAATCTCACTTTGAGTGGAATTTGGGGAAAACTATAAAATATATCCTGGGAAGCTATATTTTACCAAAATTTGCATGTTTCCTGGTCTTAGGACAAAGTAGTATAGGCCCCTGAAGATAAGCCCACATCCTGTTGACAGTATGCAGAAGTGGGGGAAAAAGTAGTCACTGAAATTACTTTTCCTATACTGCTCATGCCAGCTGGAAGTGTAGGTGGAACACAACCTTATGAGAGACCTTCAGAGGTGGTTGCCTGCTCTGAAAATTCAGTCTGCAGTAGTGACTGTGGTAGGGAGAAAGAGTCTGCCTTGTCCTGGAGTCTGCTGATGAAAGTCTCCAGAGGCTTCTTTGACCTTATGAAGACAACTAGAGTGTTCCCGGGAAATATCAAGCTCATGTTGTGATGAAAGAACAATGTACAGTTTACAATTTTCTTAGACATATTTCTACTTTGAAATGATTATGAATAATAAAATGATAATTATTTGCAAATACTGTAGGCCCTGATTTTAAGTTCTTGACTGTATCACCTCCTCAGAGCAAACCCTATGGAAAGGGTATTGCCATCATTTTTTAGGTCAGGAAAACAGGGCAGATCAAGTTTGAATAAAGTGCCTAAGATCATGTAACTAGCAAGGGGCAGGAACATGGTGGGATATGGGATTATCTGGTTGGCATCCTCAGCCTTAGCCACTAGGCACATCTTTGGAAGAAGCAGGTGTGTGGCTCTGGGATGCAAGTAAAAATCTCAACTGTTCTTTATTCTGATCTCACTTTTATTAAGTAATGTTAAATATAGGTTTGTTTCTTCCCCTTAAACTCTCAGTTTGGCAAAAAAAATGGTGACTTCCTTATATGGGTCCTTCATTCCTCTGAGATTTTAAAAACATTAATGGTATGAGAAAATAGTGACTCTTTCTGGGAGAGCACTGAAACTCAAACTTCCTGGTATTTAGTGTGGCCTGAAAGAACAGACTAGTTGTGGCAGGTGCTACTAGCTTAGCACAGGGCCTTAGGCCTGACCTCAGCCCATTCCATAGATCCTCCTCTGATGTTCTTGGGGACCGTGTGCTGAGATACGGGAAGAGTCCCCTGTGTGGACTTGAGGACCACCCCCCCCGCCGAGTTCTCAGACTTTTAAAAATGACAGCAAGTTGAACTACAGAAATTCCTCATGTGTGTGTCGGGCTGGTAAATCTGTATTTTCAGACAGACAGTGTTTCAAACAATAGCCTGTATATTGTAACTGAAAAAAGACAAGTGAAAGGAGATGTGGCATGATAACTAATGGGAGATGCTGAAGAGACAGTGGTTTAAACGTGTGTGCACTGTGTCAAGCATTTCTAGACACCTTGTTATGCTTGATTGAATAATGGGGTTCACTTTTCACAACTTTACTAGAGATTTGTCCTTTCTGTTAACTGATGATTTAAATATCTTGCAAAAAGCAGGAAAAGAAGGCTTTTAACAATTGTCCAGCACCCTGTAAAGTGACTTAGTGTCTCCCCATTAGCCACTCCCATCTCTGTGTGAGATGCTCTGGCCTCCCAGCCTCCCAGCATCCCATTTCCTAGGTGCTACTTTGCCTCACACCCAGCTTCCTTGCTACAGTTTCATATCTGGAACAAGAACATCCTTTTTCTTAGTTCATGGAGAAAACTGTTGCCTGTTTTACATCTGATGGTCTGTCTCACAGACGTCCTACAGATCCAGCTTCAATGGGCTATTGCCTGCATTCTCCCAATGGGATTTTCTTCACATTTTTAAATCTATAAAGTATTTACTGTGATGCCCAGAATAGTAAGTTTCTTATGGGCATTAGGTATTTTGCTGTATTCTCATTAGAAGTAGAAAATAATAGCATCAGTGGACTAATAATGCTTCTGATGACTGGTCTGGTTTCTTGCAGTTCTCCGAAGCACTTGTGTCGTATTATCTATTTGTGGACAATCTAAAACCTACTGAACTACTGGTTTGTTTTTCTGCGTTGGTACGCTGGGGGGAATCTGGAGGTAAGAGTGCGCTGGGAAAAGGCACATCCATATTTTCAGATCCTAAACTCGCACCACGTGCTGTGGAATAGGCAATAAGATTTGGACACCATGCACAAAGGAACTTCCTTCCTCCACAGAGGTTCTCAGGAGTCATGCAGAAGCACCCGTGCAGCCTGTGCTGATGCTGACACTGAGCACCAAGCTCATTCCTACCCCAATGGCTTTCCTGCTCACGTCCTTGCTTGGCTAAATCCTATTTTTCTCTTCACCTGTAGTTGTCATCATTTTTGATTCTTTCATAACTGACTGAATGGCAATTCCAGTGATGATTTCTTCTGCTCCACTCTGGCTCCCGCTATGGTTTGGATGTGGCTTGTGCCCTAAAGGCTTGTGTGCTGGAAGACTGGTCCCCAGTGCAGTAATGGTGAGGTGGACAGTCATGAAGATGTGTGGGCTGGTGGCACATAATTAGGTCACTGGGGACAGCACCCTCTGCAAGGATTAGTGCTGGCCTTACAGAGTGAATTAGTTTTCACTAGCATGGCTTGTCACAGAGCGAGACCTTGCCAAGCGGCCCCTCTGCACACAGCCTGTGCTCTTCCTGCTTCTCTGCCGTGCTACTGTGCAGCCCGAGGGGGCCTCTCGGGAGCCCACAGCCGTGCTCTGAGTCTCCAGGCTGTGAGCTAAATTAACTCTGCCCATCGTTAGGAAATGGGCTAATACTCCATCCTACATTCATAGCTACATTGCGGACTTCATCTTTACTGTTAGTAAGTCATCTTGGTCATCTCCATTTCAAGCGCCCTGCTCAGCAAATAGCACCCCCTGATTCTCCAGTCCACTTTTTGTAGAGTGCCCGCCCCTAGAGTTCCAGACTCAAGTAGGACCTCTGTCCGTCTTCCTCCACTGTTGCTCTGTCCAGCATTCTCCCCCTGTCCTTTCGTCTCCCACCCCCAGTGCAGGTTCTGCGATCCATTACAGAAATTGTTTCCTTGTGTATGCTCCAACTGCTTTTGCTCTGAACCCTCTCTCTTTTTACTTTACCAGTAGGAATGCCAGTATTGCTTAAACTCAACTCTGTGACTAACATGTGGTTGCAACAGAAAAGCAGAACATGATTAGAGGGAGAACAATAATAACTGAAATACTCGCACTGAGTAGCTGCACTTTACAGAGAGCAACAAGTAGTGCTGCGACATTTCTAGAGCTCTTTCATTTACTGTCATTCTTGGGGGTGGCTATTTCAACCTTTAAATCTCCGCACTCTGTGTTCAGACCTTCAACATCCGCCCTTATCTTAACTCACTTTTGGTTGATAGCCCTGTGGCTTGTTTCCATGAAGAGGCAGAAAATTATAAGTAACCCAACTTATCCTTCCACAGCGAACTTGCTAAAGCTCTCACAAGATTCCTTTCCTGCTCTGCTTTACTGGTGCACTGTCCCCGCTTCCATGCAAGGCCACCCCAAAGAGCAAGGGAGGGAGGGAGGGAGGGACACAGAGAGAGGGAGGGAGAGAGAAGAAGAGTCTTTATTCCTTTGGCTGGCTTTGTAGATGAATTTAACCCAAGTTAACAGTAGCTGGTACTATAGGCGTTCAATAAATACTCACAGAATGCTTAGCATTGAATGCTTTGCTGATGTTGAGGGCAGGAACTTTTATTTTGCACCACAGTATCCCCAGTTCTTTCAGTTATGTCTATGTTGTAGCTTAATCAACTTTACAAGATTTAATGATCCAAGTTTACTACATGTTTTCCAACCAGCAGCTCTGAAGTCACCTCATTCTAGAGCATTTAAATTCTATACGTAGGCAGGTGTTTAGACTCATGTTGTGGACTCGAGTCTTTAGCTTGAGATTTTGCAAGAAATAAGGAAAAAAGCATTTTACTCTTAGGCATTCACAAAGAGCCCATATTATTTATTCATATTAACAGAAAAACTTTGTGTTAAAATAAAGGTTTTGTTAATTACTTATAATTTCTATATAAAGTCAAAGGCTGAAAATCAAAGGTAAAAATTTAGGTAACCAATAGGATATTTTGATTTTCTCTGACACCATTTTAGGTTAATCTCTTGGATAAACCTCAGATGCTGTATGCTTCTTTCTATTAAAATTACATGTAGGAATATACTGGAATTACTGTCATAATGCTAATGAAAACGGTGATACCCTGCCATGAGATAACGCCGTCCTGCCTTCCTTTCTCCTGCTCATTCTTTACCTGAAGGAGTAAACTGAGGAGGCAGATAGAGCAGAGTTCCATCTGAGTATTATTTCCTATCAGTATTTAATTAAAGTAGTTTCTATTTTATGAACTTTTTAGATATGTTTAATACTTGATTTATTATTACTATTATTTTTGTTGTTCCTGCATTACAAATGAAAACCAATGTAGTTTTATAATATCAATGTATTTTCACTTTTTCTAAGCTTTAACAAAAGACAGCCCTCGTGTGGAGCCTGGACTCCTAACAGGTGAAAGGATTACTTGGAAGTCTCTGAAGCCGCTCGGTTCTGTTCTGAGGATTCATACATATGCTACCAAGGCTGCTATGGTGCAGCTGCCTGCAGGGTATGGATTGACTTCATTTTTGCTGTACTAGAATTTTTTAGCCCTTCAAACTATTGACTGACTAATAAAGAAGTAAACAATATGGACTCCAGGATATTGTTTTCTGTTGTGATTTCACATGACACATATCTCTTACTCAAATTGTTTAAAGAAATAGGTCTCAGAATGAATAAATTGAGAAATACCATACATTGGATACCTTTTCTTCAGAAATTCATTTTTGTCAATGATTTTGGGAAAATATTTGGTGCAGAATACTAAATTTTTTTAACTTAGCAATTTCTAAAATTAATTAAAGAATTCCTTTCATTTTCTCATAAATATTTTTACATTCCATAGCAAGAACCTGGATTCCATTTAAACATAGTTTGAGAAACACTGTATTTTCCCCTACAAATCTAGAGTTTTAGCTCTGGTTTGTTTTTGTCAGATATTTTTAATTAAGGTAAAACTGGCAAAATAATCATACTTTCCATTTTAAAGAAAATATGTTTAATGGAAACATTTTCTTGGTTTGGGTGAATAAAATTGGAGTAGTACCTCTTCAGATGAAGTAAAATTTTCACTGGATTTTTCTCTCAAGATCAGTCATGCTGATTGTTTGTGATCAGTGGAAAACCATGGCTCTTGTGTAAAAGGCAAAGCCTAAGAAAGAAACAAAATCAAATGCTAAAATATTGGAAGGTAAGCATGCAGCACTGCTAGAAAAATAACGAATTGAAGACTTCACCATTGCTCACATCTCCTCTAGTGCCGCTGGCGTGGAGAGGGTCCCCCAGAAACCGAGTTACTCTGATCACTCAGCCACCGACGCAGCTGAGGGCAAGGAGCTGACAAAGCAGCTGCTCCTGGCCATGGTTTCTGCATAGGCCCCAACCCGCCAACACCACACTTCGAATATGCTCTAAATGCTCAGTAACTGGGGGAATGTGACTGGCCCTCTTCCCAAGGATACTGTAATCTGGTAGAGGAGACACAATGAACGTATATGAAATAATATATTTGTTAGAAAAAGACTAGGAAAGCTACAAAGCCTTATATACACATGATTTATTGCTGCTGGATAAAATCAAGGCCAGTAGCTCACCATGTCATTAAAATTTGTGGGAGGTAACCCCAGCATGTATAAGTTTGTCATTTAGTCTAATTACATAATTAATATAATATAAATTTCATGATTTCTGAGTGTATTTTTTTTTAAGTGAAAGTTCAGAGGTCTTTATCTCATCTGTGTTCAAAAAAAAGAAACAAAGCAAAGCCAGATGTGGCGGTGGAAGCCTGTAATCCCCGCAGTCAAGAGGGTGAGCAGGGCCTGAGGCCAGGCTCAGGAAGATCTCTGAGTTCAAGGACAGCCTGGGCTACACAGTGAGTTCAAGGTGAGCCTGAACTATGCAGCAAGACCCTGGCTCCAAAAAGAAAGGCAAAGGGCTGGGGATACAGCTCAGTGCAATAAGTGCCTGCCTGGCAAGCGCAAGGTCCTGAGTTCGATCCCTGGTCCCCCAAAATAAAAAAACAAAAAGAAAGGTAAAACGGGGTCCTCACATGGTGTCCGTTCCTTGCAGGAGACACATGCTGCGCCTCACTGCATACTCCCCCGTGGGACACTCCGTAACCGTGTGCGGCATGGTCACTTTTGTCATGGGGGATGAGGACCTTGTGCTGCCCCACTTTGAGCAGGTAAATATTTTAGTGGCTGCTTTTTACTTGTATGTTTTATTTTCAAAGATTCTATTCTAAATCCCATCCATGTTTTATTTAACTTGCCCAATTTTAACCTTTTAAACCACTTAGTCTATTCTTCCAGAAATGCCCAAATGCATCTGGATAATGAATAGCCTAAATGCTGTAGTGACAAAAACTTACTTTTTCTCCTAAAACTACCTTCATTCCACACTGTGGAGGCCCCTTCGCATCTGCTAACATCTCAGGTGGACCCCGAGGTACCATTACCCCTTCGGGAACGAAGGATCAGGATAGTGCTCCTCAGTGCAGTTCATTGCTTTCTTGACTGAAGGAGATTGGAGCGTGTGTCTGGACTTGAGAGGGCAGAGTGTGGCCCGCGGAAGATTCCGTCACTTCTTCGCCTTCTCTCTTGGTTTCTCTTGCTTGCCTACTGTGGCAGGGAAGATGGGCCCAGCACCTCTGAAGTTTGCTTTGTGTTTTGCATGGCCACTGTCTGTCAAGGGGCATTTGGGTGAAGACTCAGGCATGCTTTTCCCCCGGGGACTTATGCCTGACATTTCCTCAGCCCTAACAACTCACAAAAAGCCAAACAAAACAAAAGAAAAACACAAATAACTGTAAATGGCGCGGCTTTGTACCGTGGCATTCTCTAACCCAACCAGCAAGTCCGGTGGCAAGAAGATGGCTCAGTGCCAGCATCCTCACGCTGGGACCCCCTCGCTCAGACATGCCTCACTCTCAGCCTTTTGTCTTGGAAGCAGTGGCCGCGCAGGAGTCCCTGGGGCTGTCCTCCACTGGCTGTGCCACCTCACACCATGTCTCTTTTCTTCTGCTCAGCGGACACAGAGGGAAGATCAGCAAGCCCATTTTACAAGCAGATGTCTCTATTTTTGTGACTATATTTACCTGCTCATTTTAAATTTTTATCTTCTAAAAACAATTCTGATGCAGATGATGTCCATTACCCAGTTTGTTGTCTATCTGTGGGAAATTAACTCCCCAGCTGATTATTTGTTTTGGTCTGTGAGCTCCTATTCCTCTAGAACTGCCACTCCTCTGTCTTGTGTCTTGGGCTCAAGCTCAACCCCTATCGTTCTTTGATCCTAATAAAGAATCTACTCAAGAGCTGATAGACTCAGCACCACCAAGTCATAACTGATCATCCTCAGTGCTGCTGTCTGACCAGGAAACTTCTCTGGCCCTGGTTTCACCTTACAGAGTAACACCACTCTCATGAAGGTTTTCTGAGGCCTTCAGGGATGGAAGAGGTGGTGGAAAGTAAATACATCAGGTGGCGAGTCAACTGTGTCTGTTTGCCTCCGTTTCTCACTTTACCTGAGCCTCTGTGCTGTTCAGAGACACTTTCTGGGCCACTGCTCAGTACTGTTGCAGGCAGCTGCAGAGTAATGATTGTGCTGTGGCATTCCCAGGGAAGAGAGGAAGCGAGGCCTCAGCGTTTCTCCCCAGCCTTCCTCTGTCCAGGCTGCCACTAAGCCACTCTGGTGCAGCATTTTCATCACCATCCACAACACCCCAGCCGAGATCATCTCTAAGCACTGCAGGGTTTTCTCAGATTAAAAAGCAGAATTACTTCCTACCTCATTTTCTCCTGTGCCTTACTGTCTCTTCAGAGTCGGTAGTCCCACCTAGCTCAGCCTTTTGCTTTTCTGGTCTTTCTGGGTCACTCTCTGCAGTTCTTTCTGCCCCTCACTCCTCAAACCCTACACAGGACACATGTCTGGACTTTTGTTGGAATAGTTATACATCCTCCAGAACTCAGTCTGGATAATGATACTATGGAGAAATTTGCTCAGACCCCCAACACAAGGTGGGTGGTCCTCATCTTGGTTCTTTTCTCTCATTACTGAGATAAAATACCAGATGCCCAAAATTAAGGAAGGAAAGGTTTATTTAGCTCACAGTTTGTGGAGGTTTCAGTCCATACTCAGCTGGCTCCAAGGCAGAGTGGCACATGGCAGAGGGCAGCAGTTCATGGTGGCGGAGGACAGCAAAAGTGGAGGAGCAGCAGAGAGCGGCCTCCTTCCCTCCCTTGTACTGTGTGCAAGCTACCCACCCTAGGGTCAGTGTAGTGCTCACATCCATAGTCCTAGCATTGGGCCACGGATCAGTCATAGACTCTAGAAGCCCCCCTATGATGCATGAGGCTTTGGGGGGACATCCAGACACAAACCCTAACAGTCCTCCTCTTTATTCCCACTCAGGTAGGAGCTACATTCCTTGTTTTATGTCCATAGCATCTGTAAAATACTTGGGTCAGGTAAGTTCTCCATGGGTATTGCTTGAATCAATCAGAGAGGATTTTCTTTCCCAGAAACTGAGTTTTTTGTAAAGTTACACTTAAACATGAGGAACACTGCTTTTTGTGCTTTGTCTTCACAGGAGAGCTACCGATTTACAGAGCAGGCCATAATCATTTTGAAAGCTGTTGGAAATGTGATTACTAATTTCAGAGATAAGGTTAAACTTCCTGCAGCTCTGAAGGATCTGCAAGCAGCTCACTACCCCGTCCCCCTGAATGACAAAGAGCTCACTGCCCAGCACTTCAGGGTAAGTAGGTTCTGGATTCAATGGTCATAGCGGCAAACTCTATTGAATGTAATGCAGTTTATCAGGTGACCTCCATAACCTCAACTTGAGTAAATATTTGACATGGAGACAATTTATTTGGGAAGGAATTTCAGGAGACAGAAGTGAAGGAGTGAGAAGAATGAAATGAAAAAGAGAAAGAACTTGGTGAATGTGTCATTCCTACTCTGGGGTACTGGGGCTCAGTCAACCATGGGATGCTGATAAACTGTACGGGTTATCCCAGGAGGCCCCACTGAAGGGTGGAGAGACTGTAGCACTGATCTACCAACTCTTTCTCCACTAAGAGACGGTTACCCTCAGGGCAGTAACTTCCTCACATTGACACCATGTGCTGGCCTCAGACTCTCTGGAGCCAGGAAAGCAAAGGACTTCTTGTGCCCCTGAGGAGGAAGACTGAGAGCATGGGTGGACTGGTCCACCCCCACCGTGTGGCAGTCAGGTGGCCATAAGATGGCCTCTTAAACCTTCACATTGTTTACATTTTGAGCCATTTGGGAAGTGTCTTGGGCACTAGTCTCTACTCACTAGACACCGGTAGCATCCACTTGTGACAGCTGGAAATGACTTAGACACTGCCAGATCCCTCTTGGAGGAGAGGCAGTCCAGCCATGTTTAGCAAATGTAAGTTCAGGACATATATTCCAATTTTAATTTCATGTGAACAGTCTATACCATATTTAGTACTTACTTTTACTAAAACTTTCTTTGTACTAGAAATTCATTTTATCTATTGTTCAAATTTAAGTGAATATTGGGTGGTGTTGGAGGAAATAACTAAGAACAAAATTTTTCCCAACCTAGAAGACTTAGTCACAAAGGCAGGAGAGACGGAAAACAATTTTATTACTGAATAAACATTAAACTAGAATATAGATCACTCAGAATTTCCCTAGGAATAGAAAAGGCCACCTGTATTAGTTAGTTGGCTTTATGCAGAAGAAAAATGAGCTTTTCATACCTTCATGACAGGAAGCAGTATTGTAACTTGGAGCAGGGTGCTCACTGAAGTCAGACTCCAGTCTCCAAAGAAACTGGGGGTTATCATTCGATTCCCAGGTCTTTCAAACTTTCCTGGATTGTAAGCTAGCAAGAAGCTGATATATCTTTGAACAAGATTTACCCATATTTCAAAAAGAGAAAGAAAGAACTCAAGTTTTCTCAGGTGACTATTCTATGAAAAGGGGCAGTACTTCTCATTTTTAATTTGTATTTGCCCTTACAATGTCACATATTTTATCTCAAAACCTTACTTCTGGGGCAGTTCATCCCTAGTTGAGAACCAGTAACCTAGGGCACAATTTGTATACAAGAAATGTTTGCCATGATTAACCTCTAGATCTAGCCTGATTCTGCCACACATTAATGAACTATCATCCCTTCTTCCGTGTGTTAGCTTCTCACAAGTTCTAAAATCCAGCAGATAAATCATTCAGTCACCATATCACAAGAAAGTGATAGCCTCCAGTGCCACTACTGGCCACAATTGGTACTCAGCATCTGTCTCCTATACCACTCACCCTGGGTACTCCTCTTCTCCAGTCACTGCTGCTAGTGGCTTGCTTGTTTGGTGACTGAGTTCCAATCCTAATGGGTGTGAGATCATGGTTGCCTTTTGTCAGGCCATGGTTGCTTCTCATTCACTGTGAAAGCACTGAGAAGTGTCCCAGAAAGTTCTAAATGAAATTGACCCCCACTTCTGTTGTAGCAGGAACCCTAGGACTCCATGGCAATCAGTGTAAATTGCTAACTTACTTCTCTGCTTATCCTGCAGAATAAGGAACCCAAAGCAACCAAATGTATATTGTAAGTCATACCATAACTCCCACTGGAAGCATCCCTGGCATCACACTTCCAGGAGCTAAGCCTTCCAATCCCACAAACTCCTACCTGCAAAGGAATAGTACTCAGATTCTTCAAATAGGTCACTGTGAATGATGGGAAGAGAGGAAATACTTCTACATTTTGAGTCCCAGGTCTACATGTTTCAGTTATACAGACGCAGCACCACTACATATTCACCTTTGGTTCAGTGGAAATGTACTGGAGGATGTCATCACCAGGCTAAATTCTTGCCATCTATACCAGTCAGGGTTGTACTAGAAAAATAGATATAGCACAAGATATGCAAATGTATAAGAAATGACAAGATTGGCTTATGACAGTCAGCTAGAGTTGGATGAGAAAGCATGCAGAAGTTGTCTGCACACTGGAGACAGAAGGATTCAGTCCAAGGTCTGGTGTTCACTGCAGTGGTCCATGCAAGTCCATATCAGGAGGCCGATGGATCTGTGACAGAGGGCTGATCAGTCTACACTGGAAGGCTGAAGGACCCAAGATGGAAACCACAGAGTCTACACTAGAAGCCAAGAGATAATGTCCAAGCTGAAGGAGAAGATTGGAGCTCCTCCAAAGAATAGAAGCCCTTCTGCCCTTTCTCATTTCCCTTTCGTATCATCTAGGTGATGATCCACCCTAGGGTGGCTCTTGTACACCCTAGGGTGTAGAATTGCTGAGCCAATTGTGTTACACTTCTAAACTTCTCAAACTGACACAATTGATCTACCACTACAATCTACCCCTTGTCAACTTGGCAGCCAGACACATTTCTTTAAACCAATCTCCAGATACAAAGATTGCATATAATTGCACCTAATATGTTATAACTATCCTACCTACAAGTGAAAATGCATTAATTCCCTCACCATTAGCCCTAGTGATCCACTAGCAAAATTTTTGCTTCCTGTCCCCATGACCTTATGTTCTGCTGGCTTAGAAGTCTTAGTTCCAGAGGGGGGAAGGCTTACACTAGGAAGCACAACAATGATTCAGTCCTCACCATTGAACTTGAAGCTAAGACTTCCCCCTGGTCATTTTGGTCTCCTCACACCTCTGAAGAAACAAGCTAAAAAGGGAGTCATAGTGTTGTCAGGGGTGATTGACCCAGACTGTCAAGAGGAAATTGGACTACTACTCCACAATGGAGGAAAGAAAGAATATACATGGAGGGCAGGAGATCCCCTAGGGCACCTCTTGGTCTTACCATGACCTATTATTAAAGTTAATGGGAAATTTCAACAACCTAATACAGGCACAGTGATAAATGGTCCAGAGCCTTCAAGAATGAAAGTGTGGGTCACTCCACCAGGAAAAGAACCAAGACCTGCTAAGGTCCTTGCTGAAGGTCAAGGAAATACAGAATGGGTAGTGAAAGAGGGTAGTTCTAAATACCAGCTATGACCCTATGACCAGCTACAGAAAAGAAGATTATAATTTTACTATTTCTCCCCTACGTGGTTCTGGTATAATATTGATAGACTTAGTACTGGTTCTTAAGGATTTTTAAACCTGTATTATAATGGTGAAGTTATGAAATTTTAAGTACAAGTATCAACCAAAGAAAACGTACTTTCTGTTCTGGTGAGGGAATTAATGCATTTCTGTTTGTATGAAGGATAGTTATAACATGTTAGGTGCAATTATATGCAGTCTTTGTATCTTGAGATTGGTTTAAAGAAATGTGTCTGGTTGCCAAGTTGACAAGGGGGTGGATTGTAATGGTTGATTAATTGTGTCAATTTGAGAAGTTTAGAAGCTGAAGTCAACTGGCTCAGAAATTCTACACTGTAGGGTGTATAAGAGCCACCCTAGGGTGTATCATCACCTAGTTGATATAAAAAGGAAATGAGGAAGGACAGAGAGGTTCCATTCTTTGAAGGAGCTCCAGTCTTTGCCTTCAGCTTAGATGTCCTCTCCTGGCTTCTAGTGCAGACTCTTTGGCTTCCACCTTGGGTCCTTCAGCCTTCCAGTGTAAACTCACAGCCCATTGGCCTCCTGATACAGACTTGCATGGACCACTGCAGTGAACACCAGACCTTGGCCTGAATCCTTGCCCCAGTGTGCAGACACCCTCTGCATGCTTCCTCATCCAACTCTGTGCCTGGCCATCATAAGCCAATTTTGTCATTTCTTATACATTTGTGTATCTTGGGTTATATCTGTTTCCCTAGTGAAACCCTGACTGACACACCATCCCATGTCCTATTCCAGTCTACCAGTCATTTAATTCTGTCTGTGGCACATGTTAGGACCAATGAGCCCCAACCTATCCTTAGTAGTTAAATTCTTACTACAGGGTGATTGAAGGGGTGATCAAAATATAATGTATATTTAAATAAAAAAATCATTACAGTAAAAGATACATGACTGTTAATCCTCCCCAAAAGGCAGGCCCTCATTTCTAGCATGCTCACTCTGTCATCCTGGCCGCTTTGTGAAGCGGTGTTGGAAATCCTCTTCTGTGGGCAACTTTAAGAGCAGTGATAGGAATATGGTCACTGCTGCTCCCAGGTGCCGCCCAGAGGGAAGACAGGCGTGGAAAGCAGCACAGTGAGCCCAGTCCTACCTTATTCCTCGGGTCTGGCACTGTGGAGGCCACTCAGAGCCGCCACACCTGCTGTACAGGTTACTCCATGCTCAGGCCCACCTGGCGAGCTCTGATTTAATATACAAATCAAGTCTTTGCAGATTTAATACAAAAGGGAGTTATTTTGGTAACAAAACATGTCCATTTCATATTTTGGTAATTACACAGCTGACATATGATGAAAAACTTTTGTCTAAATAAACCTAAGAAAGCTTTCTCAGTGTGAGGGAAATACAGCTATGTAATAAGAAAGTGATAAAAACTAAGCAACATAATTTCTTCTTTGTAGCACATTAAATAATATGTCTTGCAATGGATAGTATCCTCTAATTAATGGCATATGAGATTGAACTTGCTGAAGCACAAGGATCATATATTTTATCTTATTTTATCCCTCTTCTACCAACTTAATGCCCTATTTTGATGGGATATTATGAACATCACTGTAGTAAATAAATTGTATTAAAATTAGTCAAGTAATATTTCTGACCTCCTACTGGGTGAATGAGATGTGAAAGTCTTTTGTTAAATTTTGTAATGTATTTGGAAAAAAATTTTACATTTTATTTTTAGGCCAAATTTTCTTAAGAACTCTCTGGCCAGGCTATGATGTTTTTTAGTTTAAAAATGTAAGTGCATTGTATCTTTTTCAGGTTTTCCATGTTTCTTTATGGCGTTTAATGAAAAAAGCTCAACTAGCAAAACTTCCTTTAAGCTTCAAATTTGCATTTCGGGCCATGGTTTTGGATGTGGAATCCCTTGATCCCTTCTCTGAGGATGCTTCTTTAGGTATTAAGCAGTATAAAATATTTTAGCAAGGAATATCTAGCCTTGTGTAGGATAAATAATTCAAGCTGTGTGAGCATGAACGCTTCTGTGGTGTAGCTCTGCGTGGGTGGTCACGGAGTCCGAGCTCTTGGAAGCTCATGGGGAGTCCAGGGAGCTGCTGGGTTCTCTCCTTGTCTCTCTCACGCACACTTCCAGAGGAACCCAGATCGTCCCCGTCATGTTTTTAACCTTAAGAAAAATGAAAGTCACTAGCCTATGTGGTGTGATTTGAGGGAGTCTGGGAAGATACTGCAGCCCAAGCCGCCCTACTCTCCCCACCCTTCCCTGTGTTCTATCCCCCTCCCACCATGGTAATGGTTCCTCTCAGTTCTCAGGAGAGCCTTCGGCTGTTTCCACAGAGGAATCCATAGTAGTGCACTGAGGTGTCAGTGTTCATGTGTTTGTCTTCTCCAGAAAGTTTACATTAAGAGCATGCCTGTAGTCTCAGGGAGGAGGATTGCACACTCAAGCCCAGCCTGGACAACTTAGCTACTTAGTGAGATCCTGTCTCAAAACTTAATAAGGGGCTGGGAACCTCGCTCAGTGTGAGGGCCTTGGGTTCAGTCTTTAGCCCTCCCCTCTAAGTTAAATATAGTGGTAGACCCACCATTGTGGCATCTGGTGTGGTGGAGGGCTTTACGAACCTGTGAGGGAAAGAGCTAACTGTAACTCAGCCCAGAGTTTGTTTCTCTGCTTCCAGCTGACTGGGTAAACACGAAGTACTCCCCGCCATCAAAGGAGACAGAGTATCCTTCTGAGAAAGTATCAGCGGCGACTAAAATTCAATCCATGTGGAGAGGCACATATGTTAAACTACTTATGAAAGCCAGAATTCCAGGTATAACTTCAAACCTTTGTAAAATAGCTTGTGTGTGTAAGAATACATAGTTGTTTATATGTGTGTCTGAAAAGTATTTTAGAGCACTCCACTTTATGGGTCAGCTGATACATCTTTGTTCTATAAATACTGAATTTCCTTGAGGTCAGGAAGCAGCTCAGTACTCATTCTCTTGGCTGCGCATGGTGGGACATGCTTGTAATCTCAGCACTCTGGGAGGCTGAGGCAGTAGTAACTTAGTAAGATACTATCTCAAAAAGAAAAAAAAATTAAAAGTGCTAGGCGTAAAGTTCAGCGCAGAGGTCCTGGGATCAACCCTCAATACCACATAGGAAGGAAGGGAGGGAGGAGGCGGGGGGAAGAAAAGAAAGAAAACCCAAAAACCTCACTCTTTTGTCCCCAGAACTTAGCCACAGTGCCTGGCACATAGTAAATGCATCATAAATACTTGCTGAAAGAATGTATGAGTAAATGAATGAGTGAGGGAATGTTGTTTTCCCAATCTGCCATGAGTTCTTTTTGACACAGGGGGAAGCGCCCAACCTGCTGGATATCTGGTATGAGTTCATGTTCTATAAAATCAAAGAATGAATTTTAGGAACAACAGAGGTTAAGAGCAGAAATATTTATTGGAGGGAAAGAAAGCTTCTGTCCGAGAGAGAGACAGAGGGGTGCTGAGTGGGTTTCCAAGGACGCTGCGTTTTCTAGGGGTTTTATAGAGCAAATCCACAGTGTGAGGTGGGGCCAAGTGGGAAAATGGGAAATTGCAAGGTGGGCATGAGGTGGGACATGACTATGGTGAACTAGTGAGATTATGAGTATAATTGCTGAGGTAAAATTGATTAAATCGGGATTAAATGGAGGAGCAAGTCAGTAGAAGGGTCAGGAAACAACAGGGGCTTTACCTGCAGGGGTAGGGTCAGTGGCTCTTCCTGGCTTTCTCACAGTGATTCATACCTATTTAGAATCTCAGTCCCTGATGTTTATCCTTAGGGAAGTATGTGGGTGCATTTGTCTTGTCTTTTATCTTGAGGTCTGGCCCACAGGGAGGTGCCTTCTGTCCTACAGTTGTAAGGTGTCTCATCTGCCCTGGCCTCCTGGGAGGCCCAGCCCTATCTGACTGCCTATAACATTTATCTAACTTAGCTGCCTATAACATTTTCAAACAAGGAGCTTTTTTTCTTTTTGTTTTCCCATGTGGATCCTCAGTGCCTAGTAGCATTAGTAAGCTTTAGTGAAATTACAGGGTTTTTTTCTTTCTTTTTTTTTTACCTTTCTATGCTGGATTTCAAAGAAGTAAATGAATGAGTAGATGAACAAATGAGAAAGAGTCCTCCGCTTAGGTGCATGTTGCCATATATTTAGAAGGCATGGAAGCATTTTAAGTGCATTCTTAGATTTATTCAGTCAAATATATTTGTATACATGAAATGAAGTTTTTGTGAAAATGTCTATTTTATCAGTTTAAAACATAACAGTAGATGCAAAAATTCAATCATTTTCATTCTGCAGTTTCAGTAGATATTTTGATAGAAAAAGACTTATTTCCAGTAGAATTCTTTAAGTATATTAAAAGAAGTAAAAACATCTTTATTTGAAACATTGAATAATAACTGTCAAAAAGTTCTTCAAAGCAGACGTAAAAACAGCAGACGTATAAAGGTTAAAAACTACATTCCCTAGTTTTGTGATAGGAAAGTGTTGCAAATTGTCTGATTTAAAATTTTTTTCTATTAGAAAAAATATATGAACTTATCAGACAGAATGGCTAATATGTTTTGGTGTTTGTCCACATGTGTTGTAAAATAATATTCATACAATGACTTTATTTATTTTTTAGAGAATCTGAAAAACTTGAACAACTTAATGCACTTACTAGTATTTGCATTTCTTTCACTCAACACATATGTATTAAATTAATCTGTGTGAAGTACTGTTCTAGATTCTCAGTGAAACAGTTTCTGCTCTGATGAATCTTATGTTCCAGTTGCAGTAAACATACATTAGATAAGTAAATAAATATCAGCTTCAGATACTAATAAATACTATAAGGAAATTAAGATAGAATAGTTAGAGAAAGAATATCGGTTTCTGACGTGTCAGTTTTGTAGAGCTTATGATGCATTACAGTTTCCCTGTCAGATTGGCTTGTTCTCAGCCATTTCTCAATAACTCAGTAAAATGAGCTTGGGTGGAATCCTATTAGCTGTTATTCTTTCGAAAAACTGGATGGATTACTTTTGTGTGAGAAAAAGTTTTTCAGAAGAAATTTTGGTGTGACAGATGATTCCCTTAAGAAGACTATTTGATAAGTTCTTAAATTACATCAAAGAACATTTTATGTTTTCAAAACTAAAGATGAAGGAGAGTAGTGTAATACGGTGAGCAGAACTCTTGATGGAGGCCAGATGTATATTTGAAGCCTGATTTTTCTGCTTATCAAGCTAGTTAATTTGGACCCATCCTACTTGTGAGTTTCAGATTCTTCATCAGCAGAGTGAAGCCTGTGAGTAAGATGATCTTTCTGGCATTTTATAGATTTAATATTGCCATTTATTGTTATTTTCAGGCACAAAGGACAATATCAGTGTTGCAGATGTTCTTCAAAAAATTTGGGCGGTATTGGAAATGAATTTAGAGCAGTATGCCCTTTCCCTGTTAAGGTAAAGTAGTACAGAGTATTTCCTCTTCCTAGTCTATGGGCATCCTTCAAGGTCCGATTGTCTCTGATCACTGCAACTAGAACCACACCACCACGACTGACATTTTACCTAATACATTTCTAGGACACTTTCTCCTTTTTGTTTGTGTCTTAATTGTGCATTTCCAAAATTCTAAGTAGAAAGCATCTGAAAAGCTGAGAAGTTTTCCAAAATCTATGCTGCTGAGAAGACAAAAGCTACAGTTCAGGATCTGATAGGAAAGGGGACCCCAGCAAACAAAGCAATGGGATAAACTCTAGGACAGCAGGAACAAGGCAGAAGTAGATTATGTCTTAGATAAACTTCGCTGTAGACACAAGCCACATCTAAGGTACAGGATAATCTGAACAAAGCTAAGAGAACAATTATATATAATATGTAAATTTTGAGAGAAGCATACCTGCTGATGACAGAAAGTGGTAGGAAATAAACCTCTAAAAGTAGCTATTATGGAAATGCTCAAGAAAATAAAGAATGAAAAAAGAATGACTAGAGAGAAAGTTTGGTAACTTAATTAATAAAATACTGTCAGTTGGAAGTTACACAGATGAATATGGGCTTACCTGCAGACTAGACAGGATGAAAGAAGAGACTGATGCCCTGGGAAACAAGTCAGTGAGGGAAGCTCATCTGAGCACGTGAGGGAAGCGAGTGGGACAACAGGCCCGGGGTGTGCACAACCAGAGCCCCCGAGTGTTAGAAAAATACGGCCGAGCCCTCTCCAAACTGTCAGACATTAAACCATATTTCCAAGAAATTCTGCAGCTCTCATGTAGGAGATACAGAGAAAACTACACCTAGTCTCACAGCAGTCTAACTGTTGAAAACCAAAGACCGCAAGAAAATCCCCAAGAGCAGCCAGAGAAATGAGGCACTTGCCGGGGAAGGACAGCCAAGACTAGTAGCTCTGCAAAGGAATAAATTAATGCCAGTGGTAACTCACAGTTCCACGGTCTGATAAAAGCTTTTAAAAGTCTTAAAGTTCTAATGTTATTCAGAAACAATAAGTATAATGATTTAGTTGAGACTGTAATAGGATAAAGATGCATGACGCATTCTTTATCATGATTAAATTTGTCTTAATTAGTGAATTTAAGAAAAATGATTAATTATGTATCTTCTTGAGACTATAAAGAGAAAACATTTCCCAACTCACAACCGTGACTTAACAAGAGCAGTCCAAAAATGAAGTGGCAGGCAAACTGTCCTCTTGAACACAGATGCAAAAATTATTAGCAAATCAAAACTGAAATCATCTAAAGAGGATAATACCTCACAACCCAGCGTGTACTCCCACTCCCCAGACATGCAGTGGTAGATTAATCATTTTGATTTAGCACGTCAATGAGAAAAAGGGACAAAATATTTAATCACATGAGTACATTCAGAAGACCATTTAATAAAGGTTAAAGCACATTCAAAATTAAACATATCTTTTAGCAAATTAAGATTTAAGAAACTATCTTTAATATGTTGAGGTATCTAGTATTTTATAAAATAAAAAAATTCAGACACCTTATGGTAACCATGATTAACAGTGAAATTTTTGAGAGCTTTTCCCCTGAGTATGGGAATGAGACAACGTTCCCTGCCCAACCACTTCCACTGTAGCTAACCAGATATACCAAGAAGGTCAGTAAAGCAAAGCAAAAGCCACTAGGGTTTGAAAGAAGGAAATAAAATCTCCATAATTAACAGATGATATTATAATCTGTATAAAATACCAAAAAGTCTATATAAAAACTTGGATACGAGACCAATATAAAATTAAAATAGAATTTCTATTTATAGGGGCTGGGGATATAGCTCAGTGGAATAAGCACTTGCCTAGCAAGCGCAGGGTCCTGAGTTCGATCCCCAGTACCGCAAAAAAAAAAAAAAATTTATTTATAAACAAAAGATAAATATAAAATTACATGTAAATTTGCAAAAACTTAAATAAGACTAAAATTAATGGGAAAAATCCATAGTGAACCAAGTATAAAAATTTTAACTAAAGACAGACTGACTCTGCCCTTGCCCTGCTCTGGGATCAAATGCTGCACACCCCTCCCCTGCAGTGTTCCGTGGGGCTGTTGTTCCTGAGCACTCTGGCTTGATTAACTTTGCTCTGAAATGAGTTTTCTAAAATGAGTGCACGTTAGTCTAAAATTCCACATGGGTGAGCACACAGAAGAGCACAAACCCTTCTTTTCAGTTTGCTTCTGTGCTTTGGGGGCTTCCCTGGGAAGATCTCTGGCTCAGCTCCTACAGCTAAGAGGTGAGTTCCCATATTGTGGAGTTGGATCAGATAAAACATGACTAAATTAATACTAAATCTTAATTATGGGCGAACCTCCAACTTGGTCATGTCTCGCTGGCTGAGTTCCCACAATACATGAGTATTTATGGCCCTATTTTTACCAAGATTTCCGGAATTATATGAAATCATGTGGACCATATGAAGGAATCAGGACAGTCTGGAAAGGCTGTCAGGCTCACCCTTATTTTAGAATGGTAGGAGGTTCCATGACAATTCCCTGCGCGACCTGCGTGACCCTTGTGTCAGTGCAGCTGTTACCCGCATGTTAGCCTCGCCCAGCCGGGTGTGTCTTACCCAGGGTTTGGTGATGACGGGCAGCACATTGTATTTCTCACTCAGAGTGAGCACGTCCTTCCCACCCTGGAAAGCTCTGATGCGGGAAAATGGAGAATTATGAATACACGTACCAGGACTATAGGCACAGGCCACTGCTGCCTCAGGCAAACCAGAATACATAGTTATGTTATTATTTGATGTTGTCATCATTTTAAAAGGCTTTAAAAAAGCCCTTCAAATATAACTCTGTTAATTTCCTCCCACCCCTCAAGACCGATGATCAAATGGAGCATGTGAACTCCACAAGGACTTCCATGACCTTAACTTTTTTTTAAAACAACCAGTGTGACCATTTGCTTTTTGGAATTCAAGAACACCTCTATCTCTGTCTTGACCTCTAATAGGGAGCCATTTACTGCCATAATGGACTCTATCCCAGCTAATCCCTGAGACATCATATGAAAGACTGTATTTCTGGTGCTGCTAAACCTAGGTCTGCATTCTGGCACAGTGACAAGGATGGGAGGATGTTACTTCCGTCCTGCTCGGAAATATTCCATGATCTTCTAGGAGCAACACGAAGCAATTTCAGCTCGTAATTATTTTAGCCAGTTGCATGTATCACCCGCCTCATACACCAGAAATCATGCAGGAGGGAAGTAGAACTCTCCCCTTTTCCATGGCCTTTGTTTTTAAAAATGTATTTTTCCAAGCCCATCCCTTACTTCAGTTGCATCCTAGACTGTTTTTTTTTTAATCTCAGTTATAGTCATTTAATTGCTCTGATCCGGTTTTATTACTGGTTATCCTGCCTTTAGTTTTCTAAGCCTTATAGATTGAACTTTGGTTCTGGTTTTGCACCTGTGAGCTTTGATTATTCCTTTGATCCTGACTTACATTCTCCTTTGATTCAGAATTTCAGATAACTTTGAGCGTCTTTGAGAATTTTCTTTCGTGACTTGTCTGGGATGGGCTCCCTTCCCTTGGTACCAGGCACTATGGGTCCCTTGGCTCCCCTTTGATCAAGAATTCTATCTAGTCTGTAATATTTATGCTATTTGGGCCCCTTTCTTTCTTTATTGGGCCTGTTTTCTTTCTAAAATAAATAGAATTTATTTTAAAGGTGGCTTTTGTCATTGATATTGAATTTATTTTTACATATGCAGAATAATGTTTAAAAGCAAGTGCAAGTCTCTCGAATCTTATCCATGCTATCAAGATGAAGACACTAAGCTTGCTTTTACTGACTATACTTTGACCTATCCAGACCAGCCACCAAATTCTTCATTTATAGTTTTCAGGTGAGTTACTATAAATTGGCAAAGGATGTCATTTGTAAATGGCATGCAGTATCCATATCTGTAGAGTTTTATTTATGGTAGTAGTAAAAGCATCAGCTTCAATGTTGCTTTCATAACTTATGTAAAATTCTTCCCCACTTGCTATACGTGAATAGTACAGAAATTTTATCTATGTTCCTTACATTAAAATATGAAAAATTTCTGAAATTCTTTATGAAAATAGTGTAAGAAATTAATGTACTCTCAGTATAGAAAGAGAACCCTTAACTCCTAAATAATAGCATATTAGGTAAAATCACAATGTACTTGCAAAATGGAATTTCTTAATGTAGTTTGCTTTCATATGTTGAAATAGGACATTAGTGATAATTTTTAAATGAAAATAATATGTGAACTTTATAGTTATTTGGAACTTGAAACTTCAACAAGAATTGTTGGCATTGAATCTAATTTCAAACTTTAAGATTCATGTTAAGGGAAAGTTCATGCTTTTATAATTACAGAGAAACATTTTTCATTCCTCAAGATATGATTTTGGTTCCCAAAATGTATACCACACTTCGAATTTGTGTACTACATGTTGTTAATAATGACACAATGGAACAAGTGCCAAAGGTCTTCCATAAAGTGGTGCCTTATCTTTACACCAAGAATAAGGTATGTGTAAATTTATTCTTTACATAGCATGGAATGGTGGTGAAAAGGTACCAGTTCGCAGAGAGCCTGGAGAAAAAGTGCCCTCAGTCTAACAGCAACAGGGCCCTGAGTCTTCCAGCTCCTCGTTATTTGACAGCAGGAGGCAGTGTGCACACCGGAACATCTTCACCACTATGCTTTCTTTTTTCTTCATCCCGGAGATTTCGTTACACAGAAGTATTAGAAACTCTAATCATGATAGTCATAGACTCATGTGAACCCTTGAAAGGGAAATGGATCTAAAGAACTCATTTAGTCTTACCCTTAAAGCAAACCAGATGCTTGACTCCATTTTCCATGGAGTATTTATTTCACTCTTATGTGTTTCTGAAGATTGAGGTTATGGATCCACCTGCCATCACCAGCATCTTTTCTAAGACAACGTAAACCTTTCAGTGTCAAGAAGCATGAAACATGGTAGCATGGTTCTGCTGAGCCCTGAAAAACCCTGACTTCTAACCTTCACTCAAACCAATGTCCTCCCTGCATATTTAAATTTCATTTTCATGTTTTCAGTCATTTCCTCTGATAGCAAATGATAAATGCCAGTGTCTACCCGGCGTGGAAACCCCGATGTTTGTTTTAGCTCTACCTTCCGTATTGTAGCTGTGGCCTGGCTTTGAACCTCTTCATTTTTCTCTTTGGGTTGTGGTTGTACTTGACTTCTGAGGTTCATTTCAGCCTATGATTCTATGTGCTATTTTGTGTGAGACATACCTATCTACTGAGTGCTGGTTTTGTAGGAAAAAGTAAATTTAAAATGTGTTAGTAAAAACTTACTAGGCCTTTTGAGTTGCACTAGGGAATTTAGGAAACTTAAAAAACCACTACAATAAAAATCTTGATGAAACAATTTAGATGAACTGACATATATGTATAATAGCATATTTTCAACTGTTTTAGTGAGTTTTTAATTATATTTCATTTTAATTTTTAAAACTTGAATATATTCTATTATATCCTTAATTTCTTTTTCTTTGTAAAGGGACTCAACCTCACGATGTTGTGCTTGCCAGGCAGGCACTGTGCTGCTGAGCTATATCCCTTCTATTTTCAAGAGACAAATTTTCTTGATACTTCAGTCAGATTTTACTAAATTTGAAGATCCTATCAAACTGAAATTTGATCCTTATTTTGTTTTAAATTGGGCAAGTATCACATTTTTATTTTATGAGAAAATCTGGTAAACATTAGTGTTCTGTGCGCAGTAATCTGTACGTGGTGCTATACACTTAAACATAATTTTGAAAAAGTTTCTCACTTGATTAAGCCCAACTAATCAATACATAATTTTATTATATATCTTTTTATTCATATATTTTATTCATATGTTCATATACATAATTTATCTAATGATTGCTTTAGAAAGGATACAAGGTATTTGTTAATAAAATTTGGAAATATATTTGCAAACTTTTATTTATCTTAGACAGTTTCTTTTACACTGTACTTATTCTCCCTCGTGTCCTAATTAAAGACATTTTATTAAAAATTACAGTATTATAAAAATTACCTTATGTATCATTGAGTCTTCAAGATGGCAAAACACTGGATATTACGAATCACAGCAGAGGAAAATTAGTTCTTCAGGAGCAAACCCAGTCCTCAGTGGCCTATGCTTTGAATGTGTTTATCAAGTTTGACTTAGATTACCTTTGAATAGAAATTATTGTTTTAATTTGTGATTAAAAATAGAAAATCCCAAATCCCAAGAGGAGAAAGATGATTTTGTTTAAAAGGACAGCCTATCAAAGTCATTGGTGCTGTCAAGTTCTAGAAATGAGCTCTGTTACATTAGATAGGTGATGCTAATATGATCCATGTTGAGTCAATATGTGAAGACGTCTGTTCTAACTCAATTTACTTACCAGATTCAGAGGGCACCAAGCACGCCCCTGTCCTCTGCCTTAGTTGTTCCACCCTCTGCACTCCAGGTGACTCTTTTTAGATTCTCTCTCCCTGTGGGGAGCGAGCTGGGGCAGGGGGCACTGGGCAGGAGTAGTTGCTCCGCTGGGCGTTATTCATTCCCTCGCTCCCCCAGCTACTGCCACCCTTGGTTTCTACCCTCAGGAGGTGAGATCCTCGCCCAAGATGGTGTGCTCAGCACACCCCAGCTGTAAGCAGGGACGAGGTCAGGGGCAGCCTGCTTGCCTCTCTAAGCACTCCCGATTCTGGATCCATCTGATGCGCTGCTCCCTCAAGTTGCCTTCCCATGTTTGTTTGTTTTCCCCCGTGACTGAGCGCCGGTGGACCTTGCTGAGAGTCCTCCAGGCCTCTTGGGAACATTGCCGCCTCTACACCACCGTAGGAAGGAGTCTCCTGTCTTACTATTTTATCACCAGTTTAGCTCTAGATTTTCACCTGCCTACAGTCTTACACCTTGTATTTGCTTAAAATTATTTTTGGAATCTGTCCAAACACAGCTAAGAGTCATTTAACTTTATTTTGCTCAAATAAAGCTAAAATAATAAAAACAGCAATATGTCTGTGCATTATACCTTGCAGGCATATATGCCTTAGCATATATTAAGGTACTGAGCTTCCACCACAGATGCGTGTCCTTTCTGTAACAAAGTGCAGCTGTGAAGACATGAGTCACATTGTCACTGGTCTCCCATGTATTATAGTGAGAAAATGTTTTATAATTTTGATATACATTGGATTCTAAGATCTCTTAATTAGCATGCAACCACTAACATTGTATTTTAAAATCACTCTTGGAAAGCACCTTAAATATTTCTAAAAAATTATTAACTCTAACTTCTTTGTGTGGTTCCTTAAGTAAAAAATAAGGTTTTCCTTGCTCTTTCTCCAAACATATCAGAATTCCTTATTGATGTTTCAATTCTCATCTCATTATGAATGCTGAAACTCTGGATAATATTTCTAGACATCTAATTGAGATAGTTTATGTTTACATTATGGCTTAATAACTGATTTTTGTCTGGAAGTCTAATTACATCAGAGAATGTTCTCTGAGAACAGAGGACAACTGGAAGTCAAATCTGTCTTTAAATTCCTTAATAGCTACTAGAATAACAAACTCAGAAATATGTTGAAGCTTTCACCTCATGAGGTCAAATGTCTGATTCATTGACATTTTGGCCAGACATGCAGTTATGCTGAATGAAGCTGCTTCCCACCGTGAAGCGGTCTTTTTCCTATATTCTCCATCTGCCCCTTTTCTCCATCCTAAGGCGCTTATCTCCGGATGTACATCCAGGCTCCATTGGATCAGAGTAGCTGTTATTTCAGCTTCGTTTCTAAAATCCTGGACTTTTTTTTTTTTGTCTCTATAGTTTGGAAAGATGGATCTGTGAGATAAGAATATTCAATGAGTTCACTGGAAGATAGTCTCTTTAATAAATAGTGCTAGAAAAACTGGCTTTCTTCATGCGGAAGACCCTTGTCTATCTATATGCACTAAACTAAAGTCAAAATGGATCAATGATCTACGCATTAACACAGAAACACTAAATCTACTGGAGGCAAAGTAGGTAGAAATCTTGACTACTTAAGTGTAGGCAGAGACTTCATGAATACAACCGAGACTGCATGGGAAATAGTACAAAGAATCAACAAATGGGATCTCATCTTATTAAAAGGCTTTTGCACAACAAAAGAAATCACCAACAGAGTGAAAAGACAACCCAGAGAGTCAGAAAAAATTATAGCCAGTTGTCCCTCAGACAAGGGACTTATATCTAGAGCATATAAAAAATTGAAAAAAAATCAGGTCCCCCAAATTCAGACACCCAATCCAAAAATGGGCATCAGAGATGAATGTACATTTCTCGGATGAAGAAATAAAAACAGCAAATAAATACATGAAAAAAATGTTCAACATCATTGATCATTTGAGAGATGCAGCTTAAAACAACACTAAGATTCCATCTAACTCTAGAAAGAATGGCTATCATCAAGAAACCAAGCAATAACAAATACCGATGAGACTATTGGTGGAGTGTAGACTGGTGCAGCCATTGTGCAAATCAGTGTAGAGATTCCTCAGAAAAGTAGGATTGGAGGTCCCACTTAACCCACATGTTCCCCTTCTGGGAATCTTCCCAGAAGAATGAAAAACATACCATAGCGATATATGTACACCCATGTGTATAGCAGCACAATTTGTAATAACTAAATGTCCATCAGCTGAGGCATGGATAAAGATTTTTTTTTAATATCATGGAGTACTACTCAGCCATAAAGAAGATAAACTGGAGACTTACAGGTAAATGGATGCAACTTGGGACCATATTCATGAGTGAAATTAAACAGACCCACACATGTACACATCATATTGTCTCTCTAGTGTAAACTGAGTGAGTAAATAAGATCCAAATGTACAATAGATGTTGTGAATTGGGAAGAAACTGCTGAAAAGAAAAGAGAAATTGTGATGGGGAAAAGAGGAAAGGAAGGAAGGGAAAAGAAAAAATAATATATATACACACAAGATAGTTACACAGCTAGTTTTTCTCAGTTAAATGAAAAGAAAGGTCTGTGTTAAAGTTGTTTAAATATTTCATGCTTATATCTTGTACTCTGAGTAACTACTATGAAGATAACCATACACAATGTACTAATTATTGTTACCCTCCTACTAGCCTCTTTTGAAACTCTGTTTTATTGTTAGTTTTATTTTTTTCTCTTTTAGAAAAGGAAGCTACTGAGCTCTTTCAGAATGATGTAGTGATTTTAAAATTACCTTAGGGAGCCTCAGAAGAATTAGAGAAAGCATAGTAATTATTTACTATGGTTAAGCACCTTATTTTTTACTTAATAAACCACACAAAGAAGTTAGAGTTAATAATTTTCCTGTGAACACTTAAAATGATGCTTTCCAGGATGGATTTTAAAATACAGCATTAGTGCTTTGATGTTAACTAGGAGATCCTGGCATCCACGTGTATACCCAGCTTGTAAAACATTTTCTCACTGCAGTGTGTGGGCCACTAGTGCCAGTGTGACTCATGTCTTTGTCATTGTACTTCCTTGCAGAAAGGGTACACATTTGTGGCAGAAGCATTTAGTGGCGACATGTACGTGTCCGCCTCACAGTGGAAACTGCGCCTCATTGGTCCTTACACCCCACTTCCGTTCCTCACCCGGGACTCTCCATGCAGCACCTTCTCCATAAAGGAAATCAGAGATTACTACATACCCAATGATAAGAAAATTTTGTTCAGGTACGTGGCAGAGTGGGGAGGTATTCCTTTAACAGTAGTAATATATCAATTTAAAAATAAATTCTGCGGCAAAATCCAGAGTCAGTTTTGAATTTCAACGTCCAAACTCTTTTGGAAACAATCAGTTTGGAGTTTTGTGATATGTGGAGGAATATAATGATAAAGATATTTGCTTAGACTTCGTCCTACTTGGTCTTCATTAGACATTCTTTTGGTTTTTTTTTTTTGGTTTGTTTGTTTTTTTTTCCTTTTTTTTTTTATTTCTTTTTATTTTATTTTAAAGACAAAAGAATGGAGACATATGAACCAGAAAAGCCATAAACAATACAGAAAATACAAAGTTATACAGAATATAGTAGGGAATTAGAACTGGATGTTGTATTACATAGTTATCTTCACATTAGCTAACACAAAAACATTAAAGGAAATACCAAATTATAGATAAGATAGTAGGGAATTTGCACTGGA